>JAIPRL010002031.1:0-67780 GCA_025469235.1 Pemphigus obesinymphae | reverse complement strand
GATTCGTTTATAGAATTGTAGCTAAAATTCGGTAATAATTCAGTTATTTATTTTTTTTTTTTATTATTTACCAATAAAAACTAAGTTAAAATTAAGTAAAGTACTTTACTTAATGTTGTAATTCAGTTATATTTATTAGACTGCAGTAGTTAATAATTGAATATAAAAACTGATTGATATTAGGTAATATATATATTTCCAACATCTAACTAGAAAAAATTATGTTTTAATTATTTAATTCCAATTTTTAATCAAATTGTATTGGTACCTACTATTAGACAACTAATAAAATGATAAAATATTCCAGAATAATAATTTGTTCTGATATTTGTTTGATATTAAATATGATGAATACATAAGTAATTACATAATGATTTAAAATAAAATAAAATGAGAATTATTCAGATCATAAATTAAATGTAAATTTAAAAACCAGGTTTTCGTTCTTCTTTTGTTCATATAATATATTATATTATGCATATATTATACATAGGTATTGGTATAATATTACATCATCTTCAAGCTTGATTTTTCATAAAATTATAATTTTAAATTAATAATACAATTGATTTAATAATAAAAATAATCATAATGCAATGATTAAAAGAATCATATAGAACAAATCTATGTAAAATGTAATATTTAAAAAAGCAATCATGTAACCCATGAAATCATATAGGTAGGTAAATAATAATATATGTACACAATTTAAAATTGAATTTATAAATAAATTAAAATATCTCTAAACTTCATTCATTAATTGGGCGTGGACATACTTATTAACAGTAAAAGCTATAGGTAGGTGCCCACACTATATTATATTATTATATTTTTTTGTAATAGTTTAAATATTTTAGTAGGTATGCTACTAGTTTTTACTACATTTATACATACCTAGTTAATCTACAAGTCAACCATAGTCAACCATAATCAACCTATTTTCAATGGACAAAATTATGAAATATTCTAGAATAATAATAATTAATAGGTACCTAAGTATTAAATATCATTTATACATGACTACACATTTTGAAACATAATTAGAATTATTTTGGTTCGTTTAATGTAGTTACATACTTTTTAAAACATATTTGTATTAAGGTAATTTTTTTTCTTTTTTCAATGTAATAGTTTTCAACACTATATTTTAAATAAGTACTTAATTATAATATTGATCAATTATAATACTTCATCAATTATAGAAAGAATCATATTTTTAAAACTGTATAAAAAAATTAAATTTTTTATGACATAACAAAAATTTTAATTAGGTACCTACTTATTATTTAGGTCTGTTAGGTATCCACTTAGATATATTAGTTATAGGCACAGTATTAAACAATAATAAATAGGTAGGTACCTCGGTAGGTACACAGTTAAAAATTGAATTATTAAAGAAATGCAAATAATTTCCAAACATTATTGATTAATAGGAACATTAATAGTAACAAATTAAGCTTTAAATTTTAATAATTTCTTGTAAAAACTAGCAAATTTTAATAAATTTTTTTCATTTTCTAATTACTTTTGGTATAATAAATTTATATTTGACAAGTTTATTGTAGATAATATAATTTTAATGATCTATATTAATTTTGTTATATAAGCACAATAGGCTTATAGGCTATAGCTTACATATTATTATTATTATTATATTAAGTAGGTACTCAACATTGCAATATAAGAAAAACTATTTAAATTAAAAACATCCACACCTTATCTATAACCTTAGTTAAAAATATGTAATGAATCCAAACGCTTTGGTAAACAATTTCAGTAAATGAAAGATCATACGTTGACTAGGTACCTATGTATTAAAATAATGTAAATCACACTAGAACTACATAACTAATTATTCAAATATTATCGCTATACCTTTAAATTATTCTGTCTCAATACTGTATGTAAAAATCAATACTATTAGGGTATTAAGGTATATTAGGTACCTATTATAAATCACAACTTATTGTTAACTGTTAAACCACAGAATAAAATATGTATTATTTTATTACTTTGTTCACATTTTCTAACCAACGGTTTGTATTTTCGTGATAATATGGTAAAATAATAATTGATAACAACTGATAACAATAACAGCTGATTGATTTCTGCCAAGAACTAAGATATTAATAATATTTTATTCTGTGATAATACCTAGTACAGTATAGTATTTAGTAGTAGTAGCAGCACAGAATAGCTACCTATCATTATTTATTACTGTGTTAATAATTATTAGTGACAGGTATGTATTTTAATTGTATTGAAATAAGTATCATAAATTTGATAATATAACTACATTGATATATTATAGCGTCTCCATTTAATGACTATAAAATGTCAAAAACTAATTAAATTAAATATTTAAAAAAATTAATATTGGGACATTATTCATTTATTTTATTATTTTTCTTTTTTTATAAAATAAAATTTAGATACAAATGGATGTAGGTCAATTATTAATTAAGTTTAAAATATTTAATTACAGCTTCAATTTCTAATTTGTATTCAATCTTTTTTTACTCGTAAAATAAGGTTATTTTAAAAAGTATTTGTTATACATTGAAAATTCAAACGGTATTATTATTAGTTTTTATTTATTTACAATAATGTATAAAAATAATATGGGGTTACCATTTAAAATTCAAAAGTAGTACCCATATCTCAAAAATAAGAGGGGAGAAATTTTGAAAAGTATATCGAAATATGCTATTAAAATCCCTAACATTATGCAAAAATTAGAATTCTAAAATATTAACTAAGAGCTGAAAAAAAAGTATTTATCCTAACTTTTTGAACACTGTATATGCATTTAATGTTTATTAAAACCGGGCACTATAAATTGAATACGAAGCTCGGAAAACAAAATATAATATAATTAAATATATTCTGTAGTTGCTAAATGATGGACATTTAAGAAATCATCCGATAAAATAATTTTGAAAAATCAAATGTACCTATTAATAAAAAATTAACTTATTGTAACTAATTACCACAGCATAAATAGTATAATAACTATATTAGTAATTATTATAATAATTATATAATTACATATTTCATCAAATTTACTTAGAAATTATTTTTTTTTTTTTTATGTATTTGTATTTTGTAAAAACAATGTAGAAATATTTCAGGAATAACTTTGTAGAAACGTTTTAATGTTGTATAAACATTTTACGCCTTACATTTTCAATTCAAAAAAATATTTAAAGCATCAATTAAATTGTCACTATTTATGTCTAGCTAGTACCTATAGAATCTTACTGAAACAATTATAATTTAGTAGGTAGTATCGCTTTATTATTTAATCAATAATAATTATAGAAATACAATTTAAATTGTCAATCGAAGCAGTAGTTACACCTATCTCACATATTTTCGCGATTTTCTTTTTTTCCACTGTGTAATATGTACTTGCTGACTACCTATAGTGACTACTAACTTTTCACACGACAAAATTGTTTCACTTCTTGATTAAATTTAATTTTCTTTCATTTGTTTTAATAAATATTGTTTCCTTTTTGGTTTTAATCTTGGGTATTTTTATTATTGATTAAAAATCTATTAAAATATTTTTATATAAGAATTTGCGATATCCATACATAATAACTACCTACCTAAAATGTTGATTAATACATTTTAAAGAAATATTACATTAGCATCGTCTTATAGATACTATTAAAAACTACAATTATAACATGCACGTGTTTTGGAAATTAAAAACTTTGATAATGTAAATGGGAATCAATTATTCGTGCAGGTACAATAGACATAAACAGAAGTGCTATAATAATAATAATAATAATAATAATAATAATAATAATAATGTAATGTATACAAAAATGTAAGCGTAAAATATGATTATCATTAGGTATATATTAAAATATAATAAGTATATAGATAGGTATATTATTTATTACAGATAATCTATTGTTTGTAAAACTAAAAATAAATAAATTATAATAATAATTGTCTGAATTATCACAAAGTATCAACACATAAAGTATTAAATGAGACTTACGAGTATATGTGGTGGAATTTGAGCGTATAACTTTATGTGTAAGTTTATAGGATATCTAGCGCATAAATACCATTTTGCAATATAAAAAATCAATTTTGTTCTACACAATATTCTCTTATATGGCACATAAAATGATTATGCATATGACATAAGATAATTAACATTCATTTATAAATAAATATAAATATATTTATATATTATTTTTATTTGCGAAGGGCTTTTTTGTTTATTTAGCCGACTAAGTAAAATATAGCCAGGCCGCCACTATTCAGAAGTGCATATTTGAATGCATATGTAATAATAATAAGTGCATGATATCTGGTCTTTATACAAATAACTCCCTTTAGATTAAGGTTTCATTGAAACGGATCATACAATTAGACATTTATATTGATATTAATACCTATTTGATATTTTCTATTAATTAGTGAATTTAAAATAACATCAACACTAATTATTTCCACAATTTATTGCTTTGTATTTTGCATCATCGTTTTTATAACAATAAAATATCTGGACCGAAGTATAAATGAAAATGACAAAAGCTTGTAAATTTGAATTTTGTAAATTTCAAATATCAAAATATACGACATTTATTATTTAAAACTCAAAAGCAATGATAAACTATAGTGTTTATAATAAAAATAAATTCATAACTACGTTCACTATATAAAAATATATCATATTTTCATTATGGTTTTTTTTTTCAAAATTGTATTTCTCATATATATGAATTTCGTATACTTAAATTAGAATCAAAATTGTATTTATCAATAATGTATGAAGATTGTATATTTTATAGAATCTCCAGTAGCCCACAGGTAATTGTTATCATATTACAATAAATAAATATGTATTTATCAATAACTGATATTTCTGAATATATCTGTTGTGAAATATGCTGATATTAAAGTTATTTACACGTTTATTTGAATCGACAGTTATTTTTTTCAGACAGTTTAACCAGTTAATATCTGCAATATTACGTTGACCTTAAACCTTATTTTGACATTCAAAAATCGTATTTACGACCAACAATAACTAAAACAAAAATCACACATCAATATGCATTCACGTTACATAAGACCACAAATAATATTAACTAACAACCTATTTTAAAAATCCTAATGTACGATATATTGATCAATGTTGTTAAGTCCGATAAATTACTCTCGAAGACCACTTTAGCAAACTTACAATTCAAAAGTATTTTACAGTAGCTCTGTGATCAGCTTTAATACTGCTAATGTTTTCTCTATTTACTTTAATTCCTAATAATCAACATAACTCAAGTATGTTTATCTGTAGAATTATTGTTATATATGTATTATATTTGATAAACGATTTTACTGGGCTTAAACATTTTCAATATATTCAAATATTTACTAATTACTTGTAATACTTCTGTTATTTGAAATAAGTCGATGAGCTGTAATTATCTAAACAATATAATATATTATTAAACACTGTTTGGATTATACTCCACTTATATATCTACTACTTCGCATAAATTATTTTCAGAAAGGTAACGTTTTAATATTAAAATATTTACATAATATGTATAAAAAAAAATTGAAATTTTCAGTAAAAACCATAAATATTAATTTAATTTTCAAAAATAATTTTTTAAATATACAGAACAAATTTTATATTTTCTATAAAAATAAAATTTACATGACTTGACATTTATACTGCATCGGTCTTCAATTAGTTTTCGCGATCGACTGGTCAATCACTAATGAAATAAAGGCCGATTGTGTTAAATTCAAAATTAATAATAATTATAAAAATAATCCAAATCTATTATTGGACCCGAGATATTGCAAGGTAATAAGGGCTTACGTAATGTATGATTGATATCCAAGCATTTTTACAGTTCCCCTACACTCTAAAAAAATGTGTATATCGGGCATTTAAGATTTTCTGCTTAGACACCAAAGGCGAACAATGATTCCCGAGCTCATCTAGGTGTTTGGAGGCTTGTATATTATCTTATAAAATACAATAAATGGTGGAAAATAATAAAACCTAAATTATTTAAGTTCCTATTACAATTTCAGAAAGTATTGTGAAAATTAGTAGGTATATCGAACATATTGAATATCAAATAAATTTAAATTTCCATATCTATATAGCTAATTTTGGCCTTAGAAAAGTGGTTTGGCCATTAAAATTCATGAAAAATATGAAAAAAATTAATTAGTGGTTGAATGAGAGATTGTCATTTGAAAAATAGTTGTATTCTGCATGTGCATATCTAATCAACAGTAAAATATGCTGATTGCGTAAAAATAATATGTATTACCAAGTTTAGTTTAACAATAACCTAAAAAAAAAATTCAAATTCAATGGCTCTGACTCTGTACAAGGGTATTAAGTGTTTTCAATTAGCGTTTCTACAATGTATATAATTTTAAAATATGATTTAAGGAGATTGGAACCAATAATATATAATCCGAAATTATTAGTATAAAAATAAATAAAAAGTAAAACATAACGATTTTTTTTTAATTTTTAAACGAAGTTTTATAACATTAATCATAGTTGTGTAGCTGATAGTTTCAGTTAGTAAATTAATAAATTGGTATACACTTTGATGTTATAGGTCATTATGGTTAGGTTAGGTCATTACTTCACAATTTCAAATGCTCTTTTGACCGCATCCACGGTTACTTACAAATTATAGAGGCGTTCGTTTAGTACAAATTTTTAAGTTTTTGGTTTTAACATATCATTTCACATTCACAACTTCAAATGATCATTATGGCTTTCAGGGTAACTTTTAAATATTAAAAGTAGACTTGCAAATTTTTTCAAACTAGAAGCTGTCACGTAGTATTAATTTCGAAGTTCTAGATCATCATTGGCGGGCTATATTCATCACTTCAAAAGTTCCTGTTGACTTTCACAGTGACTTGCGAATTTCAAAAGTGTACTTACAAACTAAAAACTATCATTTGGTATCAATTTCAAAGGTTGTAGGATTACAAGTTGGCCCAACTATAGTAAATTTTTATTTGGGGAAATACTGTGGACTTGCATATTCTTATGAATAACTTACAGAGCATTAGCATATGTTTAATCCTATTTGCAAAGGGTGTGTGGGCCCACTTCATGGACGTTTAAATTTAGATTTTTAATATATGTACGAGATTAAGCATATACTTAAGACTTGGACATAAAACAATAAAATGTTATGACCTCTTAAATAAATAAATTAATATCCGGGATCATTGTCTCAATAACGCATGAAACAAATTACGTCATTCTCTAAAAAATGTCCAAAAAATTGAGGAGGGAGGTAAATAATTGCTTGTTATAGATAATCATAATCAAATATTCACTTCATTTAATTTATGTATCTAATATCAACCACCAGCTAATACCATATGAGTATTATAAAAGTATAATGTACTTTGCTTGAAAAAATAAAACAAAATAATATTATTCAGCCACTAGTCTATATTACGATAAAATAATTAATCAATATCACATTAGATATTATAAAATAACATTTAATCGATGTTGCTATATAAATGATATATTGATAAAAATGTATTTTTAAATCTAATTAAAAAATATGATTATGTTTAGTTATAGATTTCAACAGGTTATTAATTTACTCCTTCGTGTATAGTCTAATATGATATTAATTTCAGAGTGTACAATTGTAAAGTTATGATAGTAAATTAATATTAACATTGATATCTAACCCTGTAGGTAATTTAACTCCTGGAATAACATTTAAAATTGCTTGTACATAGTCTTTAATGGTATTCGCCAAAGCCTTTTCAATATCTGGCACCGTTTTATCGAAAACTTCACTCAAAGTTTGGTCTGGTATCGGAATGCATCCTGTAATAAATATACACAATACAATTAAATTTTAATTATTGACCTTTAATACCAATAATATAAACATAATTAGTGTATTCATTATAGTTTAAATAATTTTATTAAAAGTATAATACTTATTAACAGTGGCGTATAATTAATTTAATTTTTATGGCCCAAAAATATTAAAAATCAACATTTTATATATTTTAATATTTTTGTGGGTTAAGATCGCTTATTTCAAAAACAATAAATATCCGGGATTGAAGGAAGAGGACGGTACACTCGAACTTCTTTGGAAAATAAATATTTTTTTAGAACATTGAATTAAAATTTAAATTGCTTAAGTTTTTAGCTTTAAATTCACTTAATTTTGATATTTTCAGAATATTTTTGTAAAATAACTTGTAAGTAATACTTGACAAAAATGTTTTCATTTAACATGAATAAAACAAGTGAAATAATTGATTCAAATTATATTTTTCTTATAACAAATTTGGACAGTGGTGGGAGATTTTTATTTTTTAAAGATATTTATTGGAAAATGCATACTTTAAGTTTAATCTTTAGACGTACGAGTCAACGATATTTTTTTTACTTACACAAATACTTTTTAAAAATGTTCTTTACAGCCCTACAAGTAAGTTTTCTAAATAAAATCTGTGACAATACACCTTCTATCAATTTTTAGTTGATACATCATCTATATAGGTAGGTACATTATAATAACATTTAACTTATTACATAAGTTAAATCATGTAAACATACCTAAAATTTCGGTTTCGTTAACATAATTATTAAATGTCACATTTAAATTTACAGTTGTGAAGTTCAATGACAAGTTTGCAATTACAAAATGTACTACTCCGTCCGATTTTATTGGTTTCAGTTGAGCAGATATCACAGTTTTCGATGGATCTATAGTATAATAAACGTATATAATACATAATATTATAATATATTGTATTCTATAACACATTCGTATAATTACTCAAACTTATGTTGAATTGTCCATATGCTAGAATATTACAATCTAACGCATTTGCAGATATTTCATATTCTCCTCCCAACTCGATAGGATCAATATTTATCAGCTCAATAGTTAAAACGTAATTTATTGGATCAAACCTGTTGTAATAGTTGGATATGAAAGAAATCTATGCATTTAACGACATATGATATTGATAACATTAGATACTCACGTAACCTTTACCAACTGTGAAAGTGCTAAGTTATATATGTATGTGTCATTTAAAGTCACACCAATACTAATTGATCCTAAAATAACTTGGCTTGATTCTATTATCGATATTTTCAGTGGATCGAGTGGGATCAATCCTAAATCCGGAATGCCTAAATAAGTACAAAATAGAACAACAATAAATTATATGATAAGTATGATGTGCAATTAAAATGTTAGTTGTGTGTTATTTTTTACCTTTTGCTAAATCAGGAAGAGCACTTTCAATTGAATTCTTTAAACACTCTTCAAAATTTGGATCATTTAAATCACATTTAATTAAATCGACCGCTGTAACAATTAATATTATTTCATAGTAAATCATAATTAGCTAATAAAAATAATAGACGTTTTATATTATATTGTATGTAAAAATACCGGTGTTTCTAAAATGAATACCAAAAATTCGTACACATACTCAGTGAAGTGACACAATGACGAGAGTTTAAAATTTTTTTTCTACCGTTCAACCTAAGTTTTTAAATAATTGTAATTCATAGTATCTTAAGACAAATTAAAAATAAATACACCATAATATTTTTTGTAAAATTCTCATACGAATAGATATGACATATCATTTTTCTTCATTTTCGCACTTTTTTTAATGTTTTGATGATCAGTGTCGCTTGATGTCACTATGATGAAAAAAGTGATATGACATATCGGTACGTATAAAAATTTTCCAAAAATATTACGATATAATTTACTTATTGACGTTTAACATAGGTACCTTATTAATTAACACGATTTTTAAATAAAAAAAAACATGGATTCTTTACATTTATTCTTGAAATATTGTAATACGTTTACAAATATTTCATGATAATTAATAAAAATAACTTCATAAGATTTCCTGAAATTTTCCTATATTTATTTATTTTTTATTATTATTTCAAAAGACAAAAACAAAATACAATTTATAATATACAAATTGAATACAAGGAGAGGATTTTCTCCAAAACCCTGAACTTGTGGAAAAGACAAAATTTCATATCGTTTACAATGATTTTAAATTTAAAAAATATATAATATATATAAGATAAAATATAAGTGAAAAATAACAATATATGTTACAAAAGGAAAAGAAAAAAAAATATTAAATTAAAATAAAAATATTAAATACAAAACAAAATATAATGGATTATTAATTTTACTGTTATAGTTAATAATTTATGTACGAGTACAAGAAAATTTAAGTTTTTTCAAAATTATGACATTCTTATTTTATAATTAATATATTTCTTATATAAATTGAAGGTAAGGAAATTGTTTATATCAATTTCACAAATAATTACAGAGCTTTAAACCAATATTATGAGGATTTCTTTTACCAAATTCCGTATCATATTTAAAAATTATGAAAACATTATTGTCCATTTGACATGTATTATAATTATTTTAATTAAGACTAAAGTCTTTATGATTAAAATTATACAAATTACATTAAATTATTTTTGCATGTAGTTGTTTAAAATTTAGTAAATTATATGTATTAAAAACTATATCAGTATTAGATCGAAAAAGTTTTTTAAAAGCTATTTTAAGTAATGAATTAATTGTTGATTTAAGTTTATTTAAGTGTATATCATATGCTTCTCCCTAAGTAGCTATTCTATATGAGAAAACTTACTGACCAAGTGTATAATAAACCATTCGCATGGTGTTAGGAAATAAAATATAACTAGTTTATAATAGTTTTTAATATAACTATAAGAATTCATACAAGATTATATAATATTTCCTACCTTGCTGCTCCCGGATGCTTATCAGTACTTATCGGGGTTTAATGTATCATTTAATTTTTAACACTACAGAACAACACAATAAAGATAATAAATATCTATATAGTTCTTGAAAAAAAAAAAATTTTAATTGCATTTCCGGGTTTGCGTTAGATATTATGAGTAATTATAGATCATTAAACCTAAAGTCAATATAATTATTAATATTACTTTATTGACTTTTTATACTTTTTATATTTTTTTCATTTTCGATAACAAAATACCACGGATTATCGTGCAATTTTAATATTTCATTGCGAATATCGAGTAGTAAATAATATAACAACTAAATTATTGATTCAAATCAAATAAAATGCAAATTAAATCGAATTTAAAGTTAGGTTTAAAGTTATTCAAGGAATACGTTTATATCTCTAAAAACACATTTTAATATATTCTCCGTACATATAATGCTTAAAATTGTGTTTAAGTAAAATATTTTCACAAATTGAATTTATTCTACATATTTTTAAAATAGTATAATAATATTATATATATATATAAAATATAGTAATATTTTTTTAAATTAGTTATTCTAGTTTTTATACAAATGATAAACCTGACTAAAAGTCAACGAATACTAAGAAACTTTATACCTATAACCTATAAGTTAGTTATTATCTATCAGATTCCTTATTCAATTTCTTCACTAGTGTTATAATATAGAATATAGTATAATATAATATTATATCTCTCATGAAGAATATCGTCAATCTAATATATGTATACGTTTTTCGTATCCTATCACTATCAATGAAACATTCTAAAATATATTATTTTCGTACACGATATCTTATGTCGTAAATAAGACTAGCATAAATGATAAGGAAGAAATCATTAATCGTTTTTCACGGTTAATACAAATTTTCTTACTACATTTTAAAAGAGGTATAATTTGATTTTATTCATTTCTTCCTATGATCAGTATATACAGTGTTTTTCAATAAAATGACATGAAATATTTTAGCAGGATGACCTTCAATCGTATTTTTTCAGGATTATAGGGTGTATCAATACACATTTTGGGCCTATTTTCGTATTTTCAACTCTTTCAATATTTGCATGAGGTGTTAATGTTGATTTTTGTAAATTTCAACCCCCATTATCGACCAAAAAAAAAAAAAAAAATGTTTTTTTTTTTCATCTGAATAAAATTATTCTTTATCAAGTCTTCTTATAACATAAATTCTACTATCCATAACGCAATAATTATTGTTCAATAATTTATATACTGTAATCTTCGGGACACAATAATGTCATTGTTAAGAAATCGATAATGTTATTTAGCCGAACACCGAAAGAAATATTTTACAAAATATGTCCTAAAAATGATCCACAGAATTTCATGAAAACCGGTCCAGTATACAATGAACAATTATTTCGTTTAATATAATAAATAATCGATTTGGCCCACTTAATAATATTTGAATTGTTTATTTCAGAATTCTGTCAAATGACAAAAGCAAAAGATTTAGCTAGTTTCAATTAATTATTCTTTGAAATATTGAAATTTAAATAATGTACCTAAATAATGCATATGATATTACGCAGAAATTCTATTTTATATTCTTAAAATAATAACAATTCAAAACTAAACATTTAATACCTGTACATGAATCTTCTTTATTATCAATAATACACACCAATATTCATTAAAATATTTATTTCAATTCAATTACTAATAATAACCCTCTAAAACTAATGTTTTACAGGATGAAATATGGTAATAGGTCTTTTACTGTAAAAACGCGTCAAGAACAAAAGTGGTATTGATTTTAATGTACAAACGAATTGAGTAGAAAAAAACGAAAATTGTGAAAAATATTCTATTATTAAATAATTGAATAAATAAATATTTTAAACCAATAATAAAAAAACATTGTATTGCTGGGAAATTTTTTTTATGTTTTTAGAAAGTTGGCGTTTGATGGGTTTTAAAATTTAATTTTTGACTAATAGAAAAAAGTTTGGCAACGTTTTTAACATTTAAATATATAGAGCGTCGTTCTCAATTGTAATACAAAAAAAAAAAACTGGTAAAAATTAGATCATGCTCAATCGTAATTTGCTGATTTCAGTATAAAAACATAAGATACCATATTCAAAAATATTTTACTTACGCAATAATTGTGAAGACGCGATATTTATAACGCACACAAGACCAAATATTATTTTAACTATATTAGAAGTCATATTGTATAGATTTGATTGACGTTTTCAAGTCCAATAAATTATCGTCGAAGACCACTTTAACAAACTTCAAGTTCAGTTATGATTGAATATACTTCTGTGGTCAGCTTTTATACTGCTAAACTTTTCTGTATCTACTTAACCGCTAATAAAAAACACACTTCAAGTGTGTTTATCTACATCTTTATCATTTAATTAGGTTTAAGTACAATATAATGATAAATTGTTTTAATATTTTTAAACTCGCTCATATTATTTACCCATTTGTCATTTCCTTATTTGCAGAAATTAGTCAATGGGCATCCACTATCAATTACATTAATTTTAGAATATTTTGCACACATCAATTATATACATATTGACAATATAGAAAGTGAGTACCTAATAAAATAAAATAGAATAACGAGGTACTTATAGTATCTTACTAAAAAATGGCCAACAACATAAATTATTATCTATATAAAATAAAAAATAAATATTTTTCAGAATTTAACGTTTCAATAATAAAATACTTACATGAAACATAAAAAAATCGTGTATTTACACAAAAAATTATAAATATTAATTTAATGTGCAAATATATATATAAAGAAAAGTTCTATGTAATATAATATAAAACAAACATTTACATTCTTTATGACTGAAACTATGATCATAATATTGGTATAGACAGGGGTCACCAACTGATCGATCACTAAAGGAATAAAAGTCGATCGCCTTAAATTAAAAAATAATAATAATAGTTTTTACTACATTGTTACATCGATAATGATAAATTCAATGTATTTTCAAACTAAGTCTATAGATATTAGAAATTAATTTGAACTAGATATTATAACAATTTTGGAAATAATTATATTAACGAATAATTGTGTACTTAAATAAACCTCGGATTTTGGAAGCATGTACGTATTAAAAAATACCTAAATCCAATGGCACCGAATACGTACTTCAGGTGGTTCATTTGAATCACTTAAATTTGTGGGTGGATGGGTGATTACTTACGTGCGTGAAGTTGGCCCTACCATATTGTCCGATCATTTTGAAAATTATGCCAATATTTTGCAAGTAATTTGCAAGAATTTGCAAGTCCATTCCCGCAATTTGCAAGTTATTATTAACCGAGATATCGCTAATTATAGAAAGGTAGGGCCAACTTTACGCAGCCCTACCATGTTGTCCTAGAGAGTTGAAAGTGGTGTCAAAATATTCCCCTTAATTTGCAAGAATTTGCAAGTCCATTCCCGCAATTTGCAAGTTGCCCTGAGCGGCCCCATGACGCTTCAAAGTTCCGCACTCAGCCCTACCATGTTGCCCTAGAGAGTCGAAAGTAGTGTCAAAATATTCCCCTTAATTTGCAAGAATTTTCAAGTCCATTCCCGCAATTTGCAAGTTGCCCTGAGCGGCCCTATGACGCTTCAAAGTTCCGCACTCAGCCCTACCATGTTGCCCTAGTGAGTCGAAAGTAGTGTCAAAATATTCCCCTTAATTTGCAAGAATTTGCAAGTTGCCCTGAGCGGCCCTATGATGGCCCTATGATTTTGAATACAAAAAGTTATTTATATTTGTAAATATTGTAAATTATTTAATATATATATATAATTATAATAATAATGTTTAATAAAATGCACTTTAATCAATTATTAGGTGACCGTTTTTAGTTTTTAAAATTGAAGTCATCAAAAAACTACAAAAATGGCCAAAGGGAGCGTTCAAGTATTTCATCAGTACATTTTTGGCCTTTTTAGACCCTTTCCTCCCTCTATTGTCAGCAAATGTCCAACCCCCCTACTTTATTACATCAACATATATCCGACTACCCCTCTTCTATTAAAAAAATAAAAAATTTCCCAATTTTATATGAATTAATTAAAAAAAAAAAAGAAAAATTTTGTTACATATTTTGATATAAATAAGTACATATTTATATACATATCTTTATTTTTTTTTATTACTGCTGACGTCAGCATAGTTCTAATCCCCCTTGTCAGCAAATGTAAGCACACAACAGACCCCCCTCCCCCTAGGCGCTTACGTAATACTTTAACGTCCCCAAATGGTAAATTGTGAACTTTTAAGTTCATGATTTAAAAATCAATTTTTATAAAAAAAAAAAGGATGGTGCACTAATCAACAAATTGACGGTTGATAGGTATAGTAGGTTAAATTTTTTTTTTTAAATTGTAGAACATTTCTAGTTTATAAAACACCTTTTTTAAAAAAATTTTTATTTGTACTTTTGTAGTTCACCCCTCCCCCACCAAAAAAAAAAATAAAAATGTTAAAGTCAGAATTTGTCGGTCAGATTTACTTTTATGTAAAAGTACTTTGAAGTTTGATGTTTTTGAATGATGCAGTTTAGCACCCACGCCGATTTTGCATTTTTTCATCGTACCTATGTAGCTTTTGATGTAAATAATTATGGTGAAAGCAGATTTGGTAGGCGGACTTAGTTTAGAAATTACTGGCTTAAAATATAAGAAATATGTGCTGTTTTTTATTCATTTTAAATTAACATTATTTGTTAATTATTCAGGTATAGATTGTTAATTCCCATTTGTCAAAAAAAAAGGAGAAGGAAGAGATAATGACTGTGATACCACAGTTACCAGAGTTTTTTACTTCCAAAAAACAAGTAGCTCAATAGCCGATATCATAATTATAATATTATAGTCCGATAAAATCACGGTTTAAAATATTTAAATATGTTTCGGATAAAATTATTGTTTGTCACAACTCACAACTAGAGACTGGGCAAGGTTACTCGCCCGTTACGCTCAATCGGACAGTTTAAATCGAAAATATACCCAAATTTGTTGTGAAAATCCACGTTAGATAGGTAACAGAACAATGTAAATACCAAAGTCGTAAATGGGGAGGGGCTTAGCCCCTCTCCCCAATTTTGTTTTGATATTTTATATGGCAATATAACGTTTTGAAAATTATACTTTTCTATACACTTCTTATCCAATGTCCATTAAATTTTTTAATATATAGATAATTAATCAAATCTGATTTAAATTATAAATTAGATACCAACCTACTTAAACAATATAAAATGTATATTGTTTCTTGTTTGTATTTGATTTAGTGATTACGGTGGTCATAGTACGGACCACAGATACGGTTATTTACATATTCTGTTTGCGGTATATATTATAGCTAATATTAAATTGTTCTCAGGACAACTATTCATAGGTACCTCATTTTACAATCGACTTTATATTTTTGTTCTTTGATTTGTGATCATATCAACATTTCAGGAGATATGTTTATATTATTATGTTTTATATTCTATTTTTATTTTTCAAGCACTAAATATACTGAAAACTAAATTGTACTACATTATTTAATTTAAATAAATCTTTATATAAAAATAATAATTATATGCACTATCTATTATGTAATATTCAAATAAAAGTAATTGCATTTTATTTGTATGTAGGTACCTACCTATTTTAATAATTTAATTAAAACTTATAAAATATTAATTGATTTAAATTTGTATGTGGACATCAATGAGATTTGATGTAAATAAATGTGTAAACAAATTGATGGTTAATTTATAATTAGTTTAAATATAATTTGGGAGGATGGGATGTAGTGTGGGGGACGGTTCTTTTAATCGTAAAAATTATCGGCCCCCAAAATTTTACATGGATTTCCGCTTATAGTAAATACGTTTCGGATGCGGACATTTTTAGTCTCAAAACTTAACTAGACTAGATAACTTCGAAAATAAGTCTAACCAAACATTTCTGCTTTCCCCAATATTTTTTTTTATGAAAACTACATAAGTATGAAAATGGTTGTTCGATAAACTAGGAATAATATACCAAATTTGTTTATGGAAATTATAGTTCATTATTTATAATATGTTTAAAAACTAGACATTTATATATTTCTGAAATATAAATTTTATATTACCTATATGCCATATTTAATTATGTGTAATCAAATCTTGATAAAAAGAGCTGAACTAGGTATTTACTGTGAAGTTTAAATTTGAAGATACCATTAAAGGCACAGTTTTAAGGAGTTTCATGTAAGAAATTTCAAAGTAATCTCAAAATACAAATTAATATAGTGATTTTAAAATTATAAACACGACTGTTAATATTATAAAATTCTTAGAATATAATATAATATTATATATTCTAATAAAATTGTATAATATATATTTTTAAAACCAATGTAACTCTTTTGATATTTAATATTTAAAAAAAAATCGACAATCTTTTTTATTTTTATCAATTTAATAATTGCATTAGTCTTTAACTTTAACTGTAAAAACGTTTTTTTTTTGATATTCTTATATGTTTGTTTTTCGTGACCACATATTTGTTTTAGATAAAATAATCGTGACGTCCTTATAATATTGTCTGTACTATATTTTTAGAAAGTTAATAGTAGTTAGTATTTTAAGTTTTAACGAAAAAATTATCTCCAGTATAGGAGACAAAATTAACTTGAACTATATTCTTACATTTTGATAGTACAGTTGAAATGTAAAATATGCCATTATTTATTCACATGTACTCTTAGCGTACAACCTATAGCGTAATGTTATTATAGTCATAATATATAATGTGTAAGATATAAAACTGACGAATTTTTAAAATAATGTAAACTCGAAATATTTGAAAACGATATTTATTGTTGTAAAATCGATTTTAATTTGATTTTAATGTGTCCTTTCATTTAATTTCGCTGTCATGATACGAGTATTTTGTTCAAAGCAAGCGATTAGAGGTATTCGTAGTACCTATACAATATACATCTATAATGTCTATTGTTTATATTAACAATTTTAGTATTTGACATTATAAATACATTTAATAAATTCTATTTTTTATTGAAACTTTTTTTTTTCATTAAAAACGTATTACAATTCTTTAATATTTAATCGCAGGCCCAACTTTATGAGGGGGTGGGGGTCGGTGGTGAATCTTTCGGGACCGTAGTTTTGAAGGAGGTCCGAATTTTTCTGAAAATACTTGCATGTAAAAAGTCAGTAGCTAAGTTCTAATAAGAGGGCAGCAGAAATACCAAAATCACAATTTATACAATTTATATGATTTTTTTTTTTGAATTTTTATGCCGGTTTTTTAAAGCGATTTCTTAAATTAATAATTTTGCTATGAAACAGCAGAAAAAAAAAAGTTATTCGTATAAATTTTTCCCAAAAATCGAAGCCTAGCTCACGGCCCATACCACCGAATTTTCTCTCAACCATCCAACATTATATTAAATACTGTATTATTATGTAGTTTCGGTTTATGTACTTTCGTTTACGATCTTTTATATTTATGTTTGAAATTGGAACCCATCTTGTTATCCTGATCCTATATGTGATATTGGAACTAGTAATCGCCCCGAAACGTATACAAATTTCAATATTAGGTACATTATTATACAATATTTTTATTATGATCGTTAAAATATGTATCCGTCGTTTATTTCCCAAAGTGTTATTTTTTAAAAATTCACCGAGAATTAAAATTCGTAAAAGGGACGTCTAGTCTTTATGGTCGTATATTTTTTCAAGCCACTATACTAGCTCGTATGTAATATACAGCACGATTTTAAACACAAATACCATTTAGACGTTATTTATGTATTTTATCACATACGATCTCGTCTCCCAAGTTATTTTATTTTAATCGCTGTAAGGTTTTATATTTCTTACCATCATTTACAGTGTTTTATATTTAGCCTCCTCCGGATATTTTACAACCATCTGTGACCGTTTCGACGTCAGTTGGTCACAGTAGAATATGAACACAATGTCCATTTTATGGCTCTCGCACCCGACTGGTGGCTCTCATATAGGGACTATTTAAATTTAATTACCTACCTATGTGATATATTATGAATATTTTATAGTATTTCCCATATTATAACATGTCAAAAACACATAAACATTTTCGTTATTTTACATTTTTAAAAATTGACCAGATGTTAAAAATTATGTTTTTCGGTAGATACCTAATCCTATATGGCTATACTTGATATAATAATATGAAAAAAAATCCTATTCATATTACCTATTTTTATTATTTATTTTATAATATTATATATTATGGGTTATATACCTATCTTTTTTAGTATAATATATAGCTAATAAAATTGGTTTTAAAAACATCGAAAAACCAATAATTATATTCTCCTAGCTGTTGGAAATCCGATTGAGTTATGATTTTAAAATTGTATATGTACAATGAGTGAAAAAACATAAACGTTATATTTCAGTGTTTTATTACAATAAAATGTGCTTACTGATAAACAAAAATACTTTTTGGAGCAGGCAATATGGCCAATATGGTAAAAAGTATAAAATAATATAAATTTTTATCGACAATTATCGATAAATATTTATGCAAATCGAGTTTATTAGTTATTATTGCTTTGTAAATAATATACTAATTAGGTATGGATCATTTTATACGTTATAACATAATACATTTTAATTAAAAAGACACGTAATTCGTTAAAAGTTATAGCCATAAGTATACGCTGTCTAAATCGCAAGACAAAGTAAAACTAAAATCGAATAAACTAATATTGTATTTTATTATTAACTATTTCAATGGGTTGAAACAAAATCTTATAATATAAAATAGAAACCGATTAGTGATTACCACAGAATGATGACATGCTATTGTCATAAGCATTATTTATATTCATAGACATTATAAGTCAGATCTACAGATTTTAAACAATTTAGCTACTTATTTTATTTAAAATAGTCTATTTATATGTAAATTGAAAAAAACAACAGTTGTGTTTAATTAAAACGTATTAACTCTACTATATTATAGCTGAGAATCTGGAATGTACCTGTATTTTATTTTTAAGACATAACATGAAAATTCAATATTCATAATTCAGTTTAAAATCTAGTTAAAATATGCTAAAATATGAGTATTGTTACTTTTTAAAACTATATAATAGTTCTTTTTCAATGAACTTGCATTTTTTAAAAATTAATATGAGGAATTTTTTTTATTACATTAAAAATAGTAAAAATAAAAAAAAAATAATGGTATACCATTAGAATTTGTGTACGACTCTCCATTCACGATTTACAAGTTATCACGATATTTTAAAAATTCCATCTCCGTGGTGCGGCGGCGGCCATAACGATACACAGTAATAATTTAACATGGAATAACGTATTAAGAACTCAATTTATTGACTTGAGTCTAGGACCTTATAACACATTTATTGAAGTTCATAATATTTCAATAGGTATATATCATAATTATATTACGTTTTCATTAAAAATTAACTAGGTACCTATAAAAAAATATGCATAATATACATTTTTAAATATATGAACTTTTAGAAATTCACAATATACATTCACTAATATTACTTATTTATCTTCGTTATTATTAATTTTAGGTACGTAGATACCACAATAATATCTTATCTTATCTAACATCGATATAAATTTTTTTTCGAATTTTACTACTATTATTACTAAGTATTATTCTTTTATTTGTTTTATTTATCTGTTGGCTGTACCTACACGTATTTTGTGGTCATTCTGTCAGTGCTAGTCTGTGCTATTGTCCTATCTAAATAATACAATTTTAGATTTTTTTAGATTTCCTTGTAAGGAAAAGTCACTTCAACGGTTTTAAAAAAATGAACTATACGTTTTCTAAATAAAAACATTGATTTTTCAACCGTGAAGAATTTTTTTTTCAAATTCTGCACAACATATAATGTTAATAACATATAACATATAATGTTATAACATTTACTGTACACATATCATATTGTTTTATAAGTAAATAAAACATTTTCCACGTGTACACTGCAGATTTAAATTATTAATTTTTGATATATTCCTAACATCTAATTCTAAAAACGAACTTGAACTTGAACATTGTGGTAGAAAACCTTCACTCAAATCATTTATATCGAAGGTTAAAAATTATATGGCTGCAGTACCATTTAAATGACAGATAATGTTAAAAAATAAACAACTGACAAACGTATATTCAATGTATTATCCATTTGTAAGGTAAATCGATGCATGTGGATTTCAATAACAAAATAATTCTAAAAAAATATATCGATGTGAGATATAATAATAATATTGTAGTAGGTAACTAAAATAATAAGGTAAATACATATATAGGTAAGCGTATCTATATATTATAATTTGTTAAAAATGTATATTTCTAAATGTATTTTTAATTTTGTCTTGCAATAATATTAAATTCTTCAATAAATGTTATAAAGTTATACCTAGTCAATAAATTGAGTTTACGACTGCCGTATATTAAGGAGTATTATATAGGCAACTTTTTATTCTTTAGCTAGGTTGGTGACTTTGTGCTTATGGAATTCGTAATTTATAAATGATCATTAGTGTTATTAACTAGTATCAAAAGTATATGAGATTCTATGGCACACGCAACCACGTGCACATGACAGTGATCTGTTTTTCAACCAATAAAATGTATTAAATTTTATTAAAATATTTTAGTTGACATCGTATGCACGGTTTTTAAGGGGTTCTATATAGGCAATTTTTAAGCAATTTTAATAAAAATAAATATCCAATAATTTAAAATGATTTAAATATATTTTTAAAGTAATTAAAAATATTCTTGTATTTTTGTGTCAAAACCATTTTTATTATCATGTAATCACGATATTTGTTAAAAAATTTAATTTTGCATTTTTCATTTTTATCAACTTACAAACATGTTAGAATTACGAAATAAAAAACACGGAATAATCTATAAATTATTTTTACAAAAAGTACCTAGGTCGAACCCAAATAGTTGAAAGAGAGAGAGAGAGTGCAGGAGTAGAATTTAGGTAGTAGGGTTAAAAATTATAAATCACAAGATTAGTGAAATCACTTTTCTTTGTATTAAATAATTTTGTATTTTTTTTTCATTATTCGACACCAAATTTACCCACTTATTTTAGTTACACAAGTAAGCAACTTTGCATAAACTTATCACATATTTATGAAATTACTAAAACCTTAAACTATACACATATAGTATAATAATAATTAGTAGGGCCCACTCCGGTTCTTCGATCTGGGAAAAAATGTTTCAAAATATTGAAAATGTCACTTAGGTTTTTTATTTATATACCAATCATAAAAAGTATCCCGAAGTCAGAATTTAAATTTTTTAATTTTTTCACCTCTTTTTCACTTCATCTCATGACTTTTGGATCCAGTAAAAATGTTCAATACCTATATCGAAAAACTTCATATAGATTTTTATATTTGTATACCATCAGAATATAGTATCAGGGGGAAAACAGTTTGAATTATATATTTATTTATACCTCACTATAAATAGTTAATAAAGTATACAAGTATACGTAACTAACAAACTTTTCAAAAGTTATTAAAAAATGTATTATAAAGTTCTGACTGCGGAATAATTTTTACACTTGGTATGTAAATAAAAAATATAAGCGTTACTTGATATTTTAACATTTTTTCTCAGACCCAAAGTTAGAGTTCAACCATTAGTACGTCTATGCATAGAACATAGAATTATTATATATTATTATTGTATATTGTGTCATAAATAATAAATATCTGTACAGTATTTTTAATCTTTAAATGTAGTAATACTTCCTAAAACGCAGTAATGTCTTCAAGCTTGTATGCTAACGCCGCCTCTATCTTACTTTATGGTATGGCGTCCTCTTAAGAGGATGTCGGTTCAATAAATGTTCAATGAAAACCTAGCATTTTTATTTTTTATCAACTTACAGACATTTTAGAAATAAGAAAATAAAAAGTAGAGATATAATTTTTATACATTTTTTAAAGTTTCTTCGAAAATAATTCCGAAAATTATATTTTCAATAAAGTTCTATAAAGTATAAATACATAAAAAATAAAATTAACACGGAACCACTTATTTATTCATTTATAATTTATTAATATATATATTTATATATTTTATAAATATAATTAACATTATATAACTTTATAATTTCTTAAAATTTACTTTAAAAAATATGTTTGTAACATTTTTCAATTGTCAGATTTTTATTTATTTCTTAAATTGTTTAAAATTGTCTATATAGAATCCTTTAAAAATAGATGATATCTACATAAGGGGTTTTGTATAAACAATTTAACTATATTTTTAGAAAATTAAAATGCGTTTAAAAATATTTTTGATATTGTTAACAATTATCTTGTTATCTGTTGCTGTCAATAGCGTAATTTTCACAATTTTCTATATCTTCTTATAACTTTTCTTTAGAGGACGCCACACACACACTTTTTATAGAGTTTTGTATAGGAAATTTATATAAAATTTTAAGAAAAATGAAAATTTTACGATTTAAAAACAAAATTATTAATTTTTTCATTTATTTATAAATTTATATATATATTTATATTCAAGATTTCGACGTTCAAGATTTTGGTTATTCAAGATTTTGTCATAATTTTAAGTTCATGATTTTGATGTTCGAGATTTCGAAATTCAATGTTTGATGGCTTCCCGTTTGATTGTGATTATAAGATTCATACCTATATTAACTTGATTTTATATATTTTATTTTTTATATGGTGTATTATGATTTCTTACTAATATTTCATATAGGTACGAAGTACCTAATAAATATATATACCCGAAAGTTTTGAAAAAATCTTAATTATTTAAATAAAACCAATAATTTCTCGAGTAAAATAGAAAGAGAAATGATAATAATATAAAGTACATAAGTTATTTGTTTTTAAACCAACTTTTAAGTTAAATTTTACTTAAAGATAAGTTTTTATGTAATTATTTATAACTAACTTAACAACTAGTTAGAATATAATAAATAACTTGTCTAGTTTTCAGTATTGGTATTAGTTATAGTGTATTTAGGCTTTTCTTAAGGGAGGATATGATAATATTTTTGGAGATACTAACATTTTATTCAAACATGAATTTTTTTGTATGCATTTAGCTTGATGCAAATTATGGAACAACTAATTTCCAATATTTTATATTGTATTGATATAATATATTATATAATATATATACATTTTATGAGGATGCCACTTATTTATAGGTGAATATATATATATTTTTTTATAACGCTGAACCAAATTTTGTTCAAGATGACCTTAAAAGATATATAAAAAATTTGAATAACCCATGTTATATTATGGTTACATAAACTTAAATTTGAATATATTAGGTAATGTAAATATTACATTTAACAGTAGATATATTTCACTTAAAAGGAAAATTTTATATTTTTTGATTATAGGCATCACAATAGCACATATTTTAAGTTTTGACATTATTTTAGAAATTCTAACTATGTCAGATACGGACGTCGGACGTCCCTTTATTCAAACGATTAAGAGGATGCTTCATTTCTATTTTAATTGTTTTAAAATACGTTCACGTTCTATAATTACGACTTCTGTCTTAGTATAATCGCAGAATCAACATTTATACAAAATATGAAAGATAAGAATATTTATTATGCCGTGCATGAAATTATTTTACTTAATATTTTTTTAATGTTTGTTTTTTTAATTTAAAAATTAAAAAATTTCACGATTTTTATCACGGATTTTAGGCTTTCAAAAAAACATATTGAAAAAAATACTCCACACCAGAGCATAGTAAATATTCTCCTCGTTCATATTTTGTATACATTTTGACTTTGCAATTAAAAAATACAGAAAAAAGTTGTAGATACAGATTGTGAACGTGGTTTTTAACAAATATCGTGATAACAGAACAATAAAAAATGGTACTGACACATGACAATTTTTAAATTTTTGGATTTTCATTTTTCTTGAAATTTCATAAAAATTACATATACAAAACCCTTTAAAAATCAGATATGTAATGTTCTCTATGGTATATAAATTTTAGATACTTTCGTAACTGCAAACTCTTTTATATTGCATTTTAAAATTTAAAAACCCGGTAATGAGATATGAGGTAGAGGCACTTCGATCGTCAAATAGTATACTGATAGTAGATCAAGGATGTATGCAATTTAAATTAATAATAAATTGATAAAACAATTAGGAGGATTAGGGGACAATTAGGATAATTAGGGGAGCTATATAATGTACAAAACTACGACTATCCAAAATAACTAAACAATTAACTAAACATTCTTGATTATACACTCTAAAATAAATATACATTATATACATGTATAAGTGGATCAAAACTTCAGATCAAAAAATTGTACAAAAATAACCAATTTGCTTTGCTCAGAATCTAAAATTGTAATTAGGTAATAATTATAATTCATTGAAATTCTATAATACATAAAACTCAAGATATTCATAATTATATTAATTAAATTATAATTGTGTTATGAAATAGCTTATAAATAACTAATAAATACTAACTAATCTTATTTTTAACAATGATAAAAATATTAAATATTGAAAACCAGGAATTTTACAAAATATAAATTATACATTATATATTATATATATATATATTATGATTAGGTACTTATATATATATATATATATATTATATTATAAAGATATACATTTTTTTTTTTTTACTAGACTAGGTTATGTACCTATACGTTTATATGAAAATGGATGTTCAAGTTATAACACATCTAATATATCAAAGATAATAATATATATCTACATTATGCACTGCAGTGTTTCACTGAGTGATTTTAATTTCTGACATTTTGAATCGAATTAATTTTACATATATCAAATTTTATTTTGCATATTATTATATTTGGATGGTTAACACGTGCGTATAATATTATAATTATTATCAAATTATTAAAACATTTAAATTTAATTTATCTAACCATTTATTAAATTTATTTCTATTAAAGGTGGGAATTATAAGTAATTAAAAAATTAAAGTTCAGTTTGAAAGTGAATTCTTAAACTTTTAAAATGGTTTCGGTGTTAATTATACGAGTAATTATCTTAACTATGTATCTACCTAGTTAAAGTTTGTCTCGTAATTTATCTTTTTACATTTTTAAATTTAAGTTGAGTTATTAAACAAAAGGAAGTGATCAATTCTCTGTTGTGACTTATAATACGATTCCGCAAAATTGATGGAATCGTGTAGTTTTGTATAACTTCTATATATACATATAGAATTCCCTATGATTTTAAATGCAACGTTGCCGCACCATCCGTTTACTCTCGTTATTATAATATTATGATTGATGTTTAATTAATAATTAATAAATGCATATAACACTATATGACCTGTACATTTTGACAGTTGGGAATATTTTGGTATGATAATAGTTTTATTTCTATGGTAAAAAAAACCAGTAGGTATAGTAAAGTATGTTCAACCTATCTGTAAGACGTATTTGACATTTATTTCATACTTTATCTACAACATTAAATTTATGAATTTTTGACAGTTGATATTACAATAAATATGCTCTTTTTAGGAAACAACTTATCGGCCGAAAAACTTGATCAGCGTGGTGCATTGAAGAAGTTATTTTTCGATTTTTAAACTTCAAAAACCGTGGTTTTTATTATTTATCCGTAGGTATACCTTAGGTACCTAATTATTTGTATACATTTTAATATAAGGCTAAACGTACTACGTTACTCTAATAATATTTATGATAACTTAATAAACTTGACTTTATTTTACTTTAGTAGGTAAACGAAAATAAACTTCCATAAACTCGATATACGTATAATATATACACAACTATATGAATTTTTTCGTTTATTTCCCAGTACAGAAATCATTTTTTTGAGTATAAAATAATCCCCCTTGAATGTGTTTTTGGTTCGTACAAATTTAATAATTGTACATCAAACTATATGAATAAGTATATATATGATCATTGCACCACTGGCGTTATTTCAGTTTTTGCTAGACTAGGGTTTGATTGCTAGACTGATTTGCCGATTTAAAACAAATCGGTTCACCGGACACTTTTTATTTGGAAGGTGTGCATTTTTTTAGTTTTTTTTTGTGAAATCAGAATGTGTGTGTTTTTAATGTTTATGGCTGTTTATGTCAATTCAGCTAGTGGGTAAATTATAAATATACTTATATATTTAAACTATGATTACTATTTATCAATATTAATATTTGTAAAATTTGACGACTTTAGGTTATGCCTAAACAATAGACTAGGGCAAATGTATGAGTTGCCCTATTCCAAATGACGCCACTGCATTTCCCAAGCTTTAAAGTATCAAACTCGTGCAGTCATGCAACGAACAAAATGCTATCGTCTATATAGGTACCTACGTCGACGAGCGTATAACGGACTACGGTACGGCAACGTTGCATTTTAAATCATGCGGAATCGTGTATACTGTATACATTTACGAACATTTTCGACATCATCTATGTATATAATTAAAAGGTTATACGCATCTACACAATTCTCAACTCTCAACTCTCACAAATTTGTTATACAATCAAAATTAATTTTTATATTAATTTTACATACTTGTGTGAACTGTATTAAAATCCTTCATAAAAATCTATATTTTTATAATATAAACCTATACATTTTGTTTTTATAAGTTCATCTAGATATGAGAAACTCACATTAGCATTTCTAATTTTTATTAACTTACAAACATGTTAAAAATACGAAACAAAAAAACAAATGATATATGACAAAATTAGCTAGCACCCTATCTGACCAATTTTATGAGTTATCCAAAAATCCTTTAATTTTTATTTTTTAATAACTATTAATCTTGAAAAAATCATTATATCGAAAACGGTTAGATAGGGCACTAGATAATGTTTTATGGATAATGAAATAATCATTTGTTTTTTATTTCATCTTTCTACGATATTTGTTAAAACAAAAAACGCGTTTATACGTGAAAATAAAACACAGGGGTAATAATTAAAATAAAAACATCAAATTTTTTACTACCTAATAGAAAAGAATAATTATAATGTTAATCTATTATAATAATAATCTATATGACGTTGCTTTTTATTTTTTTAATAATTTGTCTCAATTTAGTGTTATAAATACCTAAAAAAACATAAAATCATATAAGTTTAACAATTAATTACTTAATTTAAAATAACTTTATAAAAACAAATAAAAACATCACAGATTTAATTCTCCTTTAGTGAGATGAAAATTTAGTGAATTAATTTTGATTGTAGCCTCGGTATTTTATATTCGTTTAAAACTAGTTTCTAGTCTGTTATTTTGGATGTGTAGCGTGTAGTCTTAACGAGTTAAATATTTTTTTCTGTAATAGAAAGGATGTCATACCAATACTAATGATTTTCAGTAGTAAAAACATGTCTATGAAAAGCAGACGAAATAAGCTCTTAAAGTGATTTTAGAATTCAAATACCCATATTCAAATTTATAGGAAACAATTTTTTAGAGACGATCTTACAAGGATTTTACAAAATATTTAAAAAAGTTACAAAAAAAAAAAAAAAAAGGATTTTTGTACATTCGATATTATGCTATAGAATAAAAGAAAAATAAAAAAACTTATGAGATAGTTAACCAAAATGTTATCTTTTAAATATTTTATAATAGGTATTTTAACTATAAAATCATTTTAAAAAGAAGCCTTGTTGTTTAACGGGCAGGACTATTTTCCTCTAAAAATCAGATTCCATTTTCTTCCACAAATAAAATATAATTTTCCTCCATTGTCTATTTATCACCAAAAACTTTATTTATATAAAATAATAGGTAATACACTATACCAATTAATTTTTACATCGAACTGTTACAAAAGCAAAATATATAAAAATTACAATTAAAAAAAAAAATCAAGTAAAATTAATTTTAATATTATTATAGAAATTTAGTATATTTATTATTAATCAATATTAAATTTTTAATATTTTTTATATTAGATCTATGACAAATTGTTTGTATGTAATAGTTAGTTTGTGTTTTTATTTAGTTTATGTCTTTATTTCTTCTTTTTTATTAGATTAATAATAATTATATAATATAAAATACCTAGCGGTGTTTCCAAAAATGGACAATCGAGAAGCGTATATATAATATAAATATATAATCAGTGGTGAAAAATGGATACGGCCTTTTGAACGAATGTCGTGATTATACAACAATATAATATGGTATGTATACGTGAAACATTTTTAAATTCTCGGGTTTGAATTTTTTATGAAATGGCATAAAAATTGCCTATACAGGACCCCTTAAAAATAGCCGTACCGTCATCCTTTTGGACGAATCGAACTGGCTCGAGTCAGTTTTTCTCATAAAATATGTTCCCACATTCATTGTTTCTATTTCGGATAAACCAAAAATGTATAAATAATACGGTATGATGTCAATACCGCAGCTGGTTCGGGGTATGATACGAGTACAACACACGGTGTACCTATTATATTGTAAAATATGTGGTAAAAATGAAAATGAAATGAAATTACGAACAATACGTATTACGCGATATTATATTTTCGATGATGCGAGAGCTGAAGAGTTGAGATATTGTATGTGTATACCTATATAATAAATACAAAACGTACAAATATATACCTATTATTTTGTACGTTTGCCAGGAGAGCCGTTAAAATTATACGGTCTTTTACACTGTCTGCAGGCTACCCGGGCGTGTCCGTAACGGGGGGGAAAAGTAAAGAAAAATATCTCGTAGGCACAAAATATAACGACGTATAGTGCACACGCTGACGGGTCATAGTAACGCGGTAGGTACCGGCGGTGGTGCAGCAGTAAAATAACCAAACGACTTTTACAGCTCGCATTACAATATGCACGCGTATGTTGAGCGTACAGTTTGAAACATGTCTGCCCACTTGAAAAAAATAAAATATACCTATACATAGGCAGGTATATAATATAATAATATACTCGTGTTGCATATATATATATGTGTGTGTGTGTGTGTGTGTGTGTGTGTACAACGACGAGTCGTCGAATTTTCGTGCGTGTGTTTTCGTTTCGAGCGAGGAATAGAAAAAAATAAAAATAAAAATAATCGTCCTACACTCGAATTTTGTACCGAATATATACGAGGAGTGTATATGTATATATATACCTATATAGGAGGTACATTGACGTTAAGTGCGTATATACCTATAGGCTATATACGATATTACGTTTTTTTTTTTTTTAATCATTTTCATTTCACCCAACTCTATAATATACGGTCTCTATCTTTCTCTCTCTATATATATATATATATATACAATATTATATCGTAATAAACGTTCATGGTCACGTCGTAAACGGAATGCCTTATAAGTTATATTATTATTTATATATACTACTAAGACGTCAGTATAAAATATTATACACTCTATGCAGTGCGTATATATATACACGTATATATAATATATTATATTATACACGCCGCTCGTCTTTTTCGTTTTTTTTTTTTTTTCTCTCGTCGTTTTCTCCCACCGATCACCACCACCAATCACTCGTCCCGGGGTAGTGGCCCGTCGCGTGGTACCTACGCCGCTGCACTCGGCTGCACGCCAACGAAATGTGGTCGCCGCCGGCCGTATTTCGAATCGATGTATTCAGTTTCGTTGTGTTGCAGCCCAGTACATTTTGTGACTCCGCCGCTTCCAGCCGCCGCTGTCCGCGGTGTTCTCTGCTTGCTGCGCTCCTGCACTCCACAGCGGTACTACCTACTACATAGTCACGAAAACCCAACTTAACGTCATTCCGTAATAATATCGTACGTACACACGCGGGTCGAAAAGCTTTATTATTTTCGTACTCCAAGTACGTACAATATAGCGATTTCGAAATCGTTTTTTTTTCTTTCTCGTAACGTTTTTTCGGGCGAACTTTCGCTTAACGTTTTTTTTTTTTTTTTGGTTTTAAACCATAAAAGTTAGTAATATTATAATAATATATAGGAGCATAACGTTAAATATAAATATTAATATACAGTATATTGTATAATTATTTTAAAAGCTTACGTTTGCTTTTTTTTCTCTCTCTTTTGTCTTTTGTCTTTTACGTGTTTTCGTGACTCCGACACGAGCAACATGGCGTCTACAAGGTTTGTATATTATATTTACGGCATTTATACAATGAAAGTATTAAACGTAGACACTATTTTTTTATTTTATATACCTATTAAATTATAGGTATCGAAATTAAATATAATTTTTCGACCGTTATCGTACCGGTTTATTATAAATAACCTATATTGCCGGCTCACACCGCGACCGCCTGTGCATATACGTTATATTATACTATTTCGGTCGTATTGATTTAAGTTTAAACTTTAAACACCAAGTATATTGTTATCAACGTATATTATATTATTAGCGTAACGATTAGTAATTATCAAGATAATTATTATCATTCATACCTACTTTTAGACGTTTTAGTGGGTATTAACTTTAATTCGTGTTTCAATCGATTAAAACTGTATGGAATATTATTGCACAGTTAATAACTATAATTTTCGATTGATTTTATTCAAAAAAATAATAATGTGAACATTGTCGCCGTATAAAATATAATACTATGCAGTTCATCTACAGTATGCACGCACGATTTACGTATTCCAGTATATAATAATATGTACTTTCAGTCTATAATTAAATTACGATTTTATATGCACATAAATTAATTATTCGGCGATTAATGTCGAATGCGATTATTGTCTATTATCGTGCGCACTCGTAGTGCGTGAAAATCAAATCATTTTATTCAAGTTGAACGCTTAAAATATTGGAATACGGGATCACGGGACGTGATGGGCCGAGTATTATGCGGAATATTCAATATTACATCATACAAAGAGCTAGCCGCCGCCGCGCCGCCGCAATGCAGTCTTCTGGTTGGTGAACACGAACGACGCAGCTGTTGAACAAAGACTCGAAAACACAAGGGGTATCCCACACTGCGCCGGCACGGACTGTACAAAACCTGCTCGTGTACACTCGCTTACAACCCCAAAAAAAGATCGACATCTTGCCACCGAATTGTCGTTTGCTTTGTTACAAACCCGTTTGGAGTCTGGAAACTTTTTCTTCCCCGTTATTATTTCATTACCGAAAAATAAGAAACACGTTTTTTTAAAAACTCTCGTATATACCTATACCTACTTTTTATGCCTCTTACGTGTATTTTCAAATGTTTGGATGATCGATTCTTTTTTTTCTTTTTTTTATCACTACGTGGGTTTACCGTGAAAACTAGGTAGGTACCTATTGTGAATTATGCATAATACCTGTCCTATATGCATTAAAATATTATAAGTGGACGCTACGCCGAAAATTTTTCAATGAAAAACTTGCATTAATATTATTCATTTTTATCAACTTATACAAACATGTTAGAAATCCGAAACAAAAACAAATTATAGCTAACAACACTATCTAGCGACTGATGGGGCCGAATTTGAGATATGCATTTTTACACGTCTTCCGAACTGTTGAAATATCCATTTTCTAAATTTTTTTAACAGCTTATAAAACGTGTAAAAATGCATGTCAAAAATCGACTCCATCTGTCGTTAGATATTTTTGTTCTATATAATTTATTTTCTATTTCATCTTTCTAGAATATTCTCAAGTTGATAAAATAAAAAATGCGTAAACATGTTTTTTAATCAATATCGTGATTACACGACAATATTAAAAATGGTACACTGGTTTATTTTTAAATTACTTTTAAAATATATTTAAATATATTTACCTAATGTGTTTGATTTACATTTTTCTTAAAATGTATTAAAAATTGCCTATGCAAAACCCCTTAACAATCGGATCGGGTGTTTGGCGTCCTCTTAAACTGAATTATCATAACTGGATATATAGGTATATTATATATATTGTATACCTACACTTCGGTCACACTCAATTTGAATTTTTGGCATGCTGTGTAGCCAGTAGTGTATATTTACGATTATTATAGGTAATAATTTATTCCACAGTAGAAGTGCACTATCTGGTATCGTAGGTATATAATTTGTGGCCCCGGTTTGCCGACCGGTTGGTTAGTCGGTACTTATTACCTACTATGATATTCATACCGGTTTCATGATATAAAATCCACGATATCGGGAACCGGTCAGTATAATATTATGCCAGCGCTGTTTGTGAACTTTAGAAAACCAGTTTTTGGGTCAACACGGTCCACTGTCAAATGGTCGGAAAAACAGTTATCAGTTCTGTACGAAACGCACTGAGAATATATTATTATGCATAACAAGGGAATGCTAACGACTACCAAAATATTCTTGTCTGATATAGAACGTAGCAAATTCGGGTCTTATAATATAAATATTATTTAAAATATTGTTGATCATTTGTTGAATTTTTAATTTGATGACCAATTATAAATTATAACGAAAACGAACTTAATATTATACGTAATAAGTGTAAGCAATATATTTAAAATGTAATTGTAATTTTTATAATATTATCTATATACACTTGAATAAGTTATAATATAATTAAAATTCAAATGATCGAAAAATAATTTCATGCAATAAAACATAGATAAATCCATATAAATATAATTATTTTTTATAATAGGTTATCGAATCTAAAATATAACCATGACCCATAAGTATTTGAAATATTATACTCCGATTTTTTCCGGCTGTGTGTATTAAACAAGGAAACTGTATATCATCTTAGAATTTACGAAAGGTCTTTGATTAAACTTGAAATTAAAATTAATTGTAACTATAGATAATACAATTTTATATACATTACTAAATTACCTATTAATTTTTATATTATTTTATTTATTATAATGTTAATACAAATATTATTTTACGATATAATAATTAATACAATAAATAATACTACAATTTTAAATCAAACTAAAAACTGACAACAAGTGTATTAGTAAATTGGAATTTAAAATTTCACAAGTATCTTCTAGTAGGTAGTAGTAGTAGTAGGCTACTACCAATGGAAATAATAAACTTACTCAAATTTTGTCCTGCGATCGATGACAGACGACATAAATATGGAGCAAAATGTTTCTACAGTAAATAATAATTATGAAAAATCCAATACAAAAATTATTTTAGATTTTCAGCTTAACAAGAAACTAATTTTTAATTACATTGTATTTAATATGAGAATATTATACTAAAAATATGTCTCGATTTAGTCAAAATTTCCAATGAGATGATTTGAGAACTATATTGACTTAAAAATTGGTAGTTGGCTGAAAAGGACGATTTGACAAACTGGCTATGCGAGTTGCCAAACACCTAGAACTATGCTTGTGTAAACCTTTAAACCATACATTGTCATAATATAAGCTATAGTATGCAGTAATTCATGATAATGTTTATAACTCCATATTATAATAGGTATGGAGAGGAAAGATTGTTAATATACAGACTAAAGCGGAAAGGATTAATATAGATATAACAAGATATTTTGATATTATATAGTCCTAATTACGCAAAATATACTGTATTAACAAACACGGAACGTGGTTCGTTTATCGGTGACTATATAGAATAAATATACTGTTTGATAGAATTTGTTCACTTACCTATCATAAAATATACTAATGAACAACTAAAGTCACTGATATCAAGTTGTTGACACAATAAATTTGTACATATAATATATTTTGGACCAAAAAGTTATTGGAATTCGGAAAGAATGACATTCACATAGAATAACAATTGAAAAAATGGAATCAAGGTATTCAAAAGATTATTGAAATGGAAACTTACGCACATTTTTCAAATTGTATTTCGATTCAAAAGACTCGCATATTTGCACCGAGAATACGTCATTATTATATTATAATATATATATATATAAATCAATTAATTTCTGAAAATGAATACCTATTATATATGTTATACTGGTATTCTAAACATTTAATATTAATCTAAATTTATTAAATTAATTAAACTAAATTAAATTACTTATATAAATACTAAATTAAATTATACTCGTATTATAAAAAGTTTTAATGTATTTTTATGTCAATAAATTATTTTATTAAATTTATCTCTACATTGAAACATTTAATTTGAATATACGAGTATACTTACCTATATATTTTTAAGAACATTATGATAACGAAAGCCGATACTAGGTCGATAACGAAATTGCAGCAAATGGATGGATGATTATGGATATTCAATGATAGAAGATAACAAAGAAGAACGTTTTACATGGCCGCAGAAAGTTGAGTTTTTTGTATCATTTTTATATTAATTATATTCAATAGTTTTCAAAAGTAACAAAATTTAAAAGTAAATTAAATCATTTTAAATTAATTTATCTACACTTACCTAGACCTTAATATTTAATGTTTAGAACTATATTTGTACACGTATGATTTACTTATTGATTACATGCATAGTTAATATATGCAAGTTTTATAGTAGTTTTATTGAATATATTTTTTTTTTATGTTAGGAAACACTTAAAAATAATGTATTGAACAGGTTATACCAGTTCGTTTATTATAAAATGTATAGGACATTCTATGGGTACCTATTATACAAATATATAGGTATAAAGGTACGCCTATATAAAATATATTCCTACTTTATCTTGATATAAAACAAGATGACGGTACTTTCTTCAGATACTCAAACCTGATATAACAATTTCTACCTCTATTTTATATTATATGCCCAAGTATAAGATTTATAATTTAATTGTATAATACGACGACTTTCGGGTCCAGAACAGATTTCTCATAATACTTTAGCGGTCAATGACCGAAAAAAATATGAGTATACTGTACAGCCATAATAATATTCATAGAAATAGACGAAAAATAGTTCACAATTTGTGTAAACTAATGAAATTGAAAACTTTGCATTAAAATAGAGTTGAATTCGGCTATAATAATAATACAGCTATGCTATTTTTATTGGTACATGATGAACATTAACCATAATATATACCTATGTATTTGTAGAAAAAAATTATACACTCAATTACTTTCAATTTTTAAATATAATCTAATTAAGTATCGATTCCCACACATTTTTAGCACAAATCATAGTATTGCATACCTACTTTCTTATTAGGTAACAAAAAAAAATACAATTTTTTTGTAGCTACTTATTTGTTATTTGTCACAGTATTACATAACACTAAAAATTAAGAAGAAAATAGATTAATGGCTTACATTTATACATAAGAAATTTGTATTTAATACTTTTGTAATAGTGGATAAATACATTTGAAATATATTTTTTTTTTTTCAGAAACAAATAGGGAGATATCACATTGAGTATATATAGCTATATTAGCTATATATGAAATTATAGTTTTATAGTTGACAATTGCATTTTCTTTTATACAAATAATAATATTAAATTTTACATTTTATTTAAATCTAATTGTCGTAGGGAAATTTTTATTAAAACGACCAAAGGTTTTATAAATATAATTCATAGTATTTTGTATATAAATACAAATTGGAAATATACACATTTTTACATTAATAGTAAATCGATATAGGATTTCGTTATTTTTAATATTAGAGTATATTGACCTATTTTCATACACGAAAGTGAGGAGATTATCATTTATCTGTTACTCTTCGTCTGGTTATTTCAACATTTTAGTTTTAAAGAAAGAGATATATTTGGTACATATTATATTTATTTAAAATACTGTAATCATCTTTTTTTTAAATAAAATTATAATTTAAAAAACCCACGAGAGCAATGTATTAAATCAACTTAAATAAGTTTGATAAGTTAACTTATTTAAATATTAGGAATTACAAAACTGTATAGATTGTAGGTTATATTTTATAAAACATTTACATTTTCTATATTGTCCGTAAACGACGATTGACTAAAAGTATAGTGTCTCAACGTAATAAATCATCAACTGAAGCAAATATACCTATACTTATCTCTTGGTGAACAATTTAAAGTATAAAGTATGAACAATGTAATAAAAATATATATTTATAAACGAATTTCCTAGTTTTCTATTAAAATTTATAAATTTTAATATAGGACCTTTACTCTTTATGTATAGTATATTATACTACGAGTATTTAAAAGTATAGTTTATATACCTACTCAAGGCCATAAAATAACATTTAAGTTATCAGTTTTTTATTTGTAGAGGATAGAGGTTGCATTATAGAAAATATACAGCGAATACCTACTAAATTTGAGTTGTGAGCGTATATAAATATCAGTACCTACGAATTAAACACTAAATAAAATATACATTTATAAAAATTGAACAGGTTTTTAAACACAGCAGACGACTGATCTTTTGAATTTTGTAAGTATTGGACGAATATTTTTTCTCCATAATATGAAATGACATATTAATGTATTATATAAACATTTATTTTAAAAAAAGATGTTTTGAAAGCCAGGGCTGCAAAAAAAAAAAAATCCACGAATGTACCCAGGAGTAGCCATAGAAGTCTTATTCATATTTAATAAAGAATAATGATAATATTTAAAATCTTAAAAAATTCTAAACGTTAGATTTATTTTTGACGTTTGTAGGAGTATCAGCTTAAATTTGTGTGCATTAGGTACGTGCTTTTAAACAAAATTTGGGTAGGTTCAACTTTACATTTATTTTAAAACATTCATTATATAATATTTCTTTATTTTAAAAGAGCTACAAAAATTTTTTTGGAGTGCACAGTGATCACTAGTTTTTCATTTATGTTTACTATATTACATGATTTTTTTGTTTCGTAAAGGCCAATTCGATTCATTTTCCAGTGCCAAAAATGGTCGCCAATCCGCCCCTGCATTTGTAATTTTCTTTAGTTAGGTATAGATAGATAGACATATAATATAATCCAAAATTGCTATGTATAGAGTACCATTTAGAATCGATTTCATACCACCACCAAAGCTCCTCCTGCTAATTGAAAAGTTGCTTACAGAAAAAAGGGATAATTTATTTTTCTGTATTTAGCCGACAAACCTATTTAACCTAATTTACTTCATTTTACCGACCTATTTTCCTAAAGTGTTGTCTTCCCCTCTCCACCCTTAGAACGAACCACTATATAGTATTAAAATCCGTATAAATAAACATAGATTTCAAGGAACAAAACAACTTATATCGAGTTTTCGACTATAATATTCATTATAAGTAGGTGGGTATCTATAATGTGAAGTATAAAATAAAACGAAATTTTAAAGATTTTATGGAATATCAGGCTTAATAATTGTTATTTTTGTAATAAAAGTATGTGTATAAAGTTATACAAAATATAGATTAAATATTAACACTATTTATTTATATTTTTATAACAGATCAAATAATAAAACATATTATTTATAGTTTATACAATATTATATAATTAATAATAACTAAGTTATTATGTTAGCATTTTACTTTTTGTAATTTAAACATGCTTTAAAATGAAAACTAAAAATAGGTAACTCCTCTAAATGTTCATTTATATTCTACAATCACAAAAAGATCACATGCAAATCGACTAAGAAATGTCAACTTTCTATAGGTAACATAGGTAACTTCAAACCGGAGTCAGGATGACTCAAGTCTAGACTACACATTACCGAAACTATAATATATCATTGATTTATATTTATATATTATAATTCATATTATAATATGCTTCAATACTGGATCGTATAAATTTCGTTTATCTACATAACTTTTAGGTAAAATATCAAATTATAAAATATTTAGACTATCTATATATGAATGTTTGAATAAGTTTCCGCATAAAACATATTTTATGGACATTATAAATACATTTATTCAGATATATATATTGCAAATATGAATTTAACATATTTTATAGCATCTAAAAAATTTCTTAGGTAGGTACTCATTCAAGATAAAATACGTTCACAAATATTTTAACTACTTATACACAATATTATTATCTGGATATTTTACATTCAACGAGAGAGTAATTTCATATTTTGTCTCGCGTAGTTATTACTTTTTCAAAATAAAACAAAAACTAACGTAAAATAATATAGATCATTCGTATAGGTACTGCAATACCATTCTATATTCGTTAACATTATGTCAAAATAAATAATAAATAACTACAAAATACAAATTACAATGTCTTGAAGTTTTTATACTTATTTTTATCAGTTAACTTTTCAAAACTGTTCTATTTTCCATTAGTTGATTAGTTATTTCAGTTTTAATAAAAATATTACATTATTTTTACGCTTTTTATAACATATACATTTTCTGTGTACATTTATAAAATTTGAAAACATTTAGTCATTGATAATTTAATTAATACTTATATTCTAAAATCTAAATGAAAGAATATATATATATAATATAATAATAAGAGGGAATATAAATTAATATAAATAATATAAATTTATATTTTGACGAAATGTAGTTTAGACTTACTTTTTTTGATATATTTTTAAAAAAATATATCGATTTAGGCGTGGCCTGATTTCATGCCAAACATATTATAATATGCTGTATTGTGCTGGCGCTATATTAATCTCTTACCCGTATACGTATGTCATAAGGTTACTATTTTCGGCATCCTGCTTCTGGTTGAAACCGGATACGAAAATAACGTGGTACGAAAATAAACGAAAAAATATTAAAGACTGTACACTGTACACATTGATTTTTCAGTTCAGAAGCAACTGCACAAATAGCTAGGTAGTATATTATGTCATACAATCATTTCTATTAAAGTAGTAACTAATAATATACCTAATATGTATATTTTCAGGTATTTAAAATTTATAGGTATTAGGTACCTAAAATATAAAATACCAATAATTTGACTTATAAAATGTATTTATTTATCTGAAAAAATGTATGTACTTTTTCCAGTTATCTTTTCATTTTCTGGAACTATAGATGATCATTTTATAAATCCGTATTTTGTAGTTTCTAATGATCTAATGGTTTCTACTTTTTGAAGATAATTTTATCATTCGCTATATTATATTGTTTGGACTATACAAACGAAAAGCTTTTTGCGAAACACAAATATAATGTTATAGGGGAATATCAGACTGGTCGTACGCTTTGAGAGGGTTGACTTCGCCGAGAATTGAAGATTCCGGCTAAGTGTCCCGATGAGTCACCCAGTCCCCCTTCTTTAAGGCTTGGGGCGAAAGGTTTTTGGCATTTTAGACATTTTCCCAGATATAATATATATATAAAATATATATTATATACAATGTACACTGCAGAGTTTGTTTAGGAGTCCCCATGTAATCCATATTGATTAATCCACTAACCCTCCACTGTCTGAACTTCCGACGTGTTCCTAGTCACGAATTCAATTATGGGAGACTCTTTGACCATGCTGCCGGTAAAATCACAAAATAATCGAGAAAAGTTTTGTCCGTACTCCGTCCGACCATCGGTTAGATGAAAAAATTACTCCGCCGACTAGTTTATTACCTAATGTTCTAGGGGAATCCGTTGTGTTCACAATAATGTTATATAACCACTGAAAACGCGCTCAGAAACGTGATGATTAATTTTATTATGTATGATGTGACTCGTGCGCGGCGTTTTGAATAGGCAACCTCTTTGACTCGTATAATACGCAATCGTGTCTATGAATATAGGGAATATCTGCATAGTTTCCGGTTTTCAGCTGTCAAAGTAGGGGTGAAACATACATTTTGAATTTGCAAAATAGTACCTTTGTGACCCTAAAATATTCAATCGTTGACAATGCTTATACGAGGGTATATAGTTAGATTAAAGGACATAGAGTATGTAATTATTTCTAATACATAAATAATAACATTAGTATTACCAGTTTTAAAACATAAAAGTAGAATTATAAATTTAGAGTTAATCTCTAATAATTTTAACTAATTAATGATTTTTGTGGAACAGACGCCATTAGTATAAAGCTTATACTGCAGTTATACTCCATAAGCGTCAACATTTCAAAATTGTATAATCAAATTATTCTTTATTATTTTTTATTCATTTTTTGTATACCTATGTGTAAACATTTAGGTACAAACAATAAATAAATATATGTAATATTGAAACTTATATAACTTAAAAAATATACACTTATAAAAAAAAATCCCTCTGGACAAAACTTCAAATATTATCTTTAAAAAAGTTATTGTACTATCAGAAATTTAAAATTATATAATAAAGTTTTTTAATTCTCCAGAAAGCTATCTTGAAAAATGTTCATACCAGGTAGCTCTTTTTGCTTTATAACCTATTGAAATGTCAAAAGTGTTTAAATTATAATACTTACTCATATGTTTGGTGAATATTCTATTATAATAAGTAATTACTATTATCTAATCATAATATTAGTTTAGTTGATATTGATAATGATAACTAAAATTGTATTTAAAAATATTCCTTGCAATTATTCTGTGCCCCACTCCCAATATGTAATTATTATACCTATTGCTACCACTCAACTAACGTCACTGTCGACTTAAGTGCTGATTTTCGATTAGTATTTATTTAGTAATATTGTCAATATTTTTTTTATGTTCAATACTAAAATGTTGCCAATTTTTAGGTAAAACAAAAATAAATAAATAATGTTCAAAAATATTCGATGGATAGATTCTATTTTTAATTATTTTTACTGATCATGTTAATGTGACATGTCAAAAATCGTTGAAAATGCATTAACATATACTCGTGGTTAACGTGACAAATTTTATTATTTGACCTAAATAACCCAAATACACAAATAGTAATTAGTCTAATCGATTTATTCTTACTTATCAGTTTATTTTCCAGTTTGACAGTCTTTTATTCAGGCTTAGTTTTTTATATTTTTATGCATATGTAATATGTATATTGTCTATAATATAATATGATCGGATTACAATAACAATACGTTTAAACTATTTTCCCCTATTCATAAATTGCATTCATACTATTTTGTAAAATATAAATTATATAACTTAAAAGTATATTTTAAAAATCACATTTTAGTTTAAATTATTTTTAATACAATATGGATTCGAAATGTTCATTCAAATATACGACTATATGAGTACATATGTATAACGTATATTATTTATTATTTTTATTATTATAATTTTGTTTTTGTCTTTTTTTTATTTAACTTATAATTGCGATCAGTATCTATATTATACTCGTATGGCTAATCAATCATAAAATAAACACAAGAAAGGTACAATAAAAATAAAATAAATAAGATGATGGTAATTTAGTATTTACGCAGTTGTTAGTGAATGAGCATTGAGTATTTAAGTACCAAAAATGTACCTACCTATATGAGCATATGTGAGGAGAATATAATATATTTAAGGTGTATTAAGGAATTAAATTTAGAATATAAATGAGAAAATATATTAAAGGATTAACTTTAGAGTTTTTAAAATGTTCTACAGATTTGGGGCTAGTAAGAAATTTGTTGTTAACAATGGCAGATATAAACTTTATTACTTAATCAATATTTCTTTTAATTTAAAAAAAAAATCGGGATAATAGGTATAATATTAGAAACCAGCTATAAAAATATGTTTTAAAAATGTGTAGGACGTAGCTATTCAATACTCAAAATTTCAAAATCAAATTTCTCTAGAAGTAAAAATCCCATCAAACAAATCTAACTGCAATTCTCATTTTAACTCAAATATTCTATTGGATTTCTAAATATATTTTAAAGTTTTTTGAATATTACTTGTTTTTTCATTATAAATTATAATGTATGTATATTTGGACAAGTCATGTATTGGATGGACCAAATCAATAAATTTAGATTTAGATTCCGTATCAATGTGTCAAATTATAAATCGTGTGCATAGATCCCAATTTAGCATTTACTGAATAAAATAATAAATTGTATTAGGTTTGTTTTTATAATATTAAAATTGACAAAATGTACCGAAAATTCATCATTTGTTATTTTTGTTCTAAATCTTTCAAGAATTAAATTTATCAACACTATTTTGTAAAGTATCTTTATGTCTTTAGCCTGAATCAGTATACATTAAGAAATTATTATAACATAAGAGTTGTAACTTATATTAAAATCAGAATTAAAACTAATATGTTGAAATTGAAATAATAAACAAAGTGAAATTTTGAATTTTTTGATGTATTATTATGATTTGAAATTTTGAGTAAACTACGAATGCATATGCATAAATGTTTGTATTATGATTGCACGTGTTTATTTATAGAATACCTACAATTAATATGGTTATACACGGAAACTTTTTAAATTACATGCTATGTTTCCAGATGTATTCTTAAAAACTTTTACCCATATTTATACTAATATATATTTTCCAATAAGTTGTATTCTCACTTTATATTTAATCATAAGTTTAAGGTACATTATATTAGGGGAATAGGAACACCTAGATATGTATCAGAATTGAATTACTAAAATACTATGAAAATAATATACAAAAAAAATGTTAATTCTGCATGAAAAGCTATTTGTACACAATTCACATGGAATGTATAAAATTATTTCATTTTTTATTAACATATATATGTGAGACGTGAGTAGGTGTTCATTGAGAGATATATGCGATATAGCTATCTAATTAGAGATGAGAGAATATATGTTCACATAATATACTTACTATATAAATGTAAAATATTATGAATAAAAACTAAAACTATAATTTTAATTTTACGAAATTGAAATGACTGAATTACAGTCTGCCAATCCTTCACCGATTTTTCGCGCAACGTATTTTACCGAATATTTTGAAAATTTTGATTTTATAAAAATCAAACTCGGACTAATTTATTTAGAAAGTTTTTGCGAGGGAAATGTTTACACCATTAAGCTTCTACACATTACGACAGGTTTTACTGGAATAGAAGTTGTGTGAATCTTTTTGTACATTGGTACTCATCGAGTTTTTATAAGTAAGAACTTAAAGTAATGGGAAAGTTGAGGGTTATATAGAGTTCCAACGAATTTCGTTTAACCGTAAGAGTATTTATTATTATTACATTGTATTTTTATGCTAAAAACAACTCAGTGACTTTAGTGCAAATATTTTAATTTTGTAAATTACGTTGCCAAAAATCCATCGGAACGTAAATGGTTTTTATGTGACACAAAACTGACACGCCTTGTTTTTGTTGAACAACAAAAACATGTGAAATTTCCATTAAGACTTCTGTGTATAATATATACCTATAGGTAACACGTTAAATTTTTCGAGTCATTTTCATTCGCATTACTGTTTTGCACAGTACGAAAAATTAAGTACCTAAATGGTTTGTGTGTTTAATAGGTACATTAAAATACTATTATTAATATTTTGCATTTAACGCATAATCTTACATTAAAAATAATTAATGTGAAATTATGTTTTATACTTATAAGAATACCTACCTATACGTATTTGGAGCAAAATATAATTGCAGTCTGTGCATCTGTAATATCTGGGACATAATAATTATATAAATGCATTTAAAACTTTAATTACAACAAAAACGCATTTTCTTATCATATTCTAATCAAAATAACTATATACATATAATATGCCAATAAGATATACCTAATATAGTATACCCATGTATATTAAGCAATAAATGTTTAAAAAAAATTAGAATTTCTGACAAATGATAATATCATTAACACTTCGACTCGATAATTGGATTTCCTCAGATAACGATCTCTATACTGCAGCGTGAATACCGTAGAAACGAATGCACTAATATTGTTATCATTTAATAATAATTAATCGATGTATACATAATTTACAATGTTCGTTAACTGATATAATTTTTATTAAACGTAAGTTATCATGATAAATTTAACATTTTTTTAAATTAAATATTGTATATTTGAACCACTATAATATGTGGCAGTCACGGGGAGGTAGCCAATCGCGGATCCTCGCGGTTGTATACAGTAAAATAATAATAATTATAATATATAGGACGAGCGCTGTATATTAGCTAGCATCAGTGATATTCGACGTCCGAGCGTTTTACCGTTTGGAAGGCTGCTGGTCAATCCGTCATCATTAATTCAATGCGTTTACCTTCCACCTGAGCTAACTGTTCAATTCCATTTGGGTATGTATACGCATATATAATATCTGAACTGTATTCCTATTATGTGCATCAATCAAAATCATTCCATAATATCTGTTAGTATTGTTGTACAATATTCGAGTATAATAATAACATATAGGCAACCGGTAGGTAAATTATTTTATTTATTATTATTTTCATATAATCATCATCTCATCTCGACCTTAGGCTTTGGTAATATATATATATATATATATATATATATATATATATGGGTATATTAGGTATAGGTTAAATATCAAAATCTTGTGTATAATTGATTTCTACAAAAAAAAAAAGAAAAATGATTTTACGGTTGGGGAGGATTACATTGAACTCGCGATACGTTAATGTTAGGTGTCATTTTTCGGCGTCGAGTTTTGCGGGTACCCATAAAATAAATCACTTTTTTTAATTGTCAAACTATTTAACCATCATTCATTTTACATTTCAAAATGTTTTAAAAGAATATTCTACCCAGTATCTATTGTATTTTTTTTTTGTAAATTAGACGAGAAAAAAGATTTAACTCTTTTACTTGAACTTTTGGCAGAATAATAGTTTTAAAATCACATAAATTTAATTTTCATGCACCTATGCCAACTGATGTAATATTTGGATAAAATTAGCGAATATATATAATTTATGTATATTTTATCTTCAGTCTTCGTATAGGTACCTAATAACCATTTGGTAAATATAACATGTACTACATAATAAAACATAATACATATTATCGAATGCCCAAGTACCTATATGTATTGCAGGATATTGTATTTGAATTAATTAAAGCAAAACCCATATATCATGCAGTATAGTACCTATATAGATATATAGATAAGCATATTAGATACCTATACATTATATAATTATACGATTAGGTAGGTATATGTTTCCTCGTCATACCTTATAATAATAACTATAAATGCCTATGAATTATATGATATTTTAAATGACATATGACTCTGACTATATAGTGACTGTGTAACATCAGCTATATATATAAATCATTATTTCAAAAAACTGTTCTTTATTCTTCATGAATAAACTCTGCAGTATAAGAAAAGCGATTTGTATCAGCATCACGTGGTTTTAAACCCGTAGGCGTATTATAGAAATAATAATAATATGTAGGTACGTGACTAGGTACGTCACGGAAGCCTTAAAAAAAATATAACGAAGGATTGACCATTACGGCATTACCGACACATTTCGATTTGCGATTATATCACTTTCCCCCACCACGGGTCTGACAATTGAATAAGGCGCGGAAGTCATGCACAATCACATAGAAATATATTATAATATATACTTAACATAAATACATTTTTTATTACTATTCATATGTAGGACTGTATAGTATAGGTACCCAGCAAACTTAACGCTTTGCGCAATCTTTGCATTTGCGTTCTCGTCTGAATACGTCATAATATAGTTATTGTAACAATTAATATATCTTACTGCAGTTATGTTAATCATTTTTAAGAACAGTTTACAAAGATGAAAGAAAATATTTCAATGTGTAGGTACCTACCTATCTAAACAGAAGAAAAAAAAAATAAAAATCATATTATATTTGATACTTGATATACCTACATTTATGATGTTATTGAGTCATCTATGTCATATTATCTTGGGGCGCAAGAGATGGCTTGCAGTCTTCATTGAATAACCAATGTCACGCATTTTGATAATTTTTTTTTTCCGATAATTAATTTTTGTGAACTAATAATTAATTATATGAACATCATAATACGTTTATATATTACTACATTTAACTTAAATCAACTGACATTTTTATATAATTATTTATATAATATATATATATTTTTTTTTATATATATATTTATTATTATAATAATACAAAGTATTAAATAAATAACAAATATTAACCTACACCTTTAAGCTGAGCTTGTGGTGGTGTAGGGAGTAACAGTAAACAGTTATAGTTAATTAATTACAATTTATAAATATACTTATTAATACTAAAATTATAAACATAGACTTATTTCATTAAATAATACATTATTTAAACATTTCCTAATATTAGTATTATCATTTAGAATATTTTTTTTTTACATAAATTGGCAGAGAGTTAAAGCTTGCAGGACCCAAATAATAAACTTTTGACCAAAACTTATATTTGTGTATATCACTTTAGCATCAAATAATCTTTTTTCCCTCGTAGGTTTATCATTTTTTTTATAAAAGAAAAATATAAAACTAGACTTCTTACATACAAACCTAATAGGTTTTTTTTGTAGAGTAAATCAAACGGAAGTACGTTAAATTCTTTATAGTGTGAATAGGTAGACCCAATATGCGATTGTCCTTTTTAAACATATACGAATTATACTATTTTGTTATACTCTTAAAGGATTAAGAACATTTTTAGAGGCACCACCCCAAATAACCATACCATATTCCATTATACATTGATATAAAGAAAGATAAACCATCCTTAAAGTATAAGGTGAAATAATATATTTTAATTTATGAAATTTAAACAATATGGAACGCAATTTAACTATTAAACTATTTATATGAAAATTCCACTTAAGATTACAATCAAATAAGATTCTTAAATATTTTAAACTTTTGACTATGTTAATTTTCGGGTAGTTAAATTTGATGTGTTTGGACATTTATGTATAGTACTTTCTTCAAACGGAGGTGTAATATTATTTATTGAAAAAATCATAAACATTGTTTTGGTAAAGTTTAGTGATAGTTTTTGAATATTTAACCATTTTAATACTCTATTAAAATTACATTCTGTTTTCTGTCTTAGACTTTCCCAATTTGAACCAGAGAATAACAAACATGTATCATCCGCATATACCACAATTTTCCTAATATATATATATAGGTATATTATATTTAGATATATTAAATATACCTAATTAAACTTAGTAAAGTAGGTACTATAGTTTTTTTCCAATATTGATTCTAATATCGCCAATCACAGTTATCCAGGTATGAGGTAATTTTCACATTATATATCATTAATATATATTTATATAAATACCTATAGGCTATAATACCTATCGCGTAAATACTTTATTTTACAAATTTAAAAAAAAAAAACTTAATAATAACATAATAATATATACCTACCTACCCTACCTACTTATCTTGTCTAATAAATAATAAATCATTAGAAATTAAATGTTAATAAATCAGAAAATAGTTGAAGATTTTTGTTTTTCGAAGATGTATTTTGCTGGTATTTTTGAGGCACACATCTCCCTATAAATTTTTTTTTAGGACGGTTCTGAATAAAATGTTATCAATCATCATACATATTTGTTTGTTTATTGTTATGTACATTGTTTCCGTTCCTCGCCGTTTGCTGATTTTATAATGGAATGTAATTTTTATCATATAAATGTGTGATACCACAGAACAAATTAGTAAAAATTAAGTAAAAAAAAACATAAATGGTAATTCTTTTTGTGGCCATATAGTTCAAGATTATCGGGCTGATTTCATTGAGAACATTATAATTTATAATATGATAATAATATAACAAACGTAAAAAAACAGTCGTAATATAATTTTTTTTAACTCATGGGAGGGTGTGGGTTTAACCCATATTAATGCATATCATAAAGACATATCTGGGCACACTCATTATTCCATAATATACATTATGTTTTGTGTGTGTCTTTATGTTAATAATCTATTATTAATATGAAAATGATATCTAAAATAATATATAACTGTTATTTATTATAATTTATAACGCGCAAATACTATCATAGATTTAATACACATACTATTATATTCTAATCTATATAGTACTCTCTACTCGTTTAGTCACTATAAATGTTATCAGATTACTATTACTATTTATTTTAGTGTAGTTTATAGGATGATAAGCATAAACCTGATCTGCCGCGTCTGGGGTGCCGACCTCGATATCTGTGACCAGTAATTTTCCACAATTCACGTGCACAATAGTTCTATTATACCCACCATATCATGTAGGTACCTACCACGAAAAATCGTCTTCAAAAAACTATTATTATGTTTGAATTTTATAATATTATTGTTTAAAAACGTTATTTGTATTACTCCGTAAATGTGGTGTAATATTATTATTGTCGTGTTAACTCGTCGATTGTTCAATTGTTCGATAATTGAAATTCGTTACCTATTATATTTCAATTTCAATTCGCGCGGACCGTGTATTTTATAAAAATTAAACTTGCGTCACAATATATATATATATACGGAAATATTCAAATACTATATTATAGTGAGTAGGATATTTGATTGACTACATTTTCTTTAGATATTTTTTTAATTTTAAGAAAATAATTTATGTAGGTACCTATAGGTTTTCATGCAGTCTGGCAGGGTAGACTGCAGGTTAATAATAATCAGAGCACAAATCGTTTTTTATTTGAGTGTTTAGTAAAACTTAATTTATATTATTTTATACAAGTACTAATACTTAGAAATCGATATTTTTTTTCTAATTGCGCATTTAATTTTTGAAATATTCAAATAAAAAAAAATCGTGTCATTGCGTAGATTATTGTATGTGTACTCGTTGAGTATTTATTACTAATTAATTAATCAACACATCTGAAAATAAATGTTATATATACAATTATAAATAAATATTACATATAGGTACAATTTATTATAAACCTATACAACAATAGATCTAAAGTAAATAATTTTGTTTTATTTATTACTATATATTAAATATCTAACATTATATATACTATTTTAAAATTATACAAAAAAATGTAATTTAGATAATGATGCAACTTAAAATTTAAAACGATAAGTATGTGATTAATAAGTTAAGTAAACACGAGTTAAACTATTCAATTTTTTTTAATATTTGAATACCTACTTAAATATTTTCTTACATATTATACATAAAAATATTATATATAATATACACATATTAATACATTTTATATTTTCGAAATAATGTTTGTTAATAATTACTAAAAATCACACAAACGTGTTTTTATGAGGGAAATAATAAAAATAAACAGTTCAAACTTCGTTTGAAGATAACAAATGATAGGTACGATAAAATAATTTAATGGAAGAAAAAAAAAATTTGATCATATGGTAATAGTTAGTAGGTATCACAGTTGTAATACCGTGGTAGGTATAATTTTAAACGATTTGTCTCATTATTAACCAGTCTCCTCTAGTCCTCTATATAATGTATAATAGTTGTAGTTCTGGTGGATTTGAAGAGAAGGTGATATGGAAATCATTAATTTTTGCGGGGTATTTTATTTTTATTTGAGGAGTATAAGATTGATTTTTAGGGCTATTACCTAACTTCCAAATTGCATCTATATTTTTGGAAGAAGTGGGGAAATACATGTTATACTCCTTTTACTTGCAAATACTGATAACAGACTTAAGTATAACACTTACTATCTTAATTCTATACATATGAGATTCACCTCTTAAATTAAGCTTCAGATCCGACCTTGTTTCAGTTGCACTATAATAATAATTAATGATAATATATGATTTACATATTATAACCTAAACAAAAAAAAAACATTCTAAACTCGCCAATAAAAATTAAACATTTTTGACATTTTTAGTTGTTAGTATAAGTTAAAGTTATATTATATAGATATATTATTTTTATTATTATTATTAGAATTATATACCGCGAGACAGGCATTACTTTTTGGCGCCTACTCGATTTTTTATTTCGATTCGTACAAGTTTTTCGGCATCATCAGCTATTTATATAAACTTTAGCTGTAGGCCACACCAACGATTTCCATAAAACATTATTATTATTTTTTCGTTTTTAATTTTATTTGTATTAATGTATATATTGTCATTAATAAAACACGTTTGCAGCTTACTCGACACGTCCAAAATAAATTTCGTCCTCATATTATACATGATATTCGGTTAATCGGATTTACGGATCTTGTACCAAAGGTTTTGTCACTGTCGGCTTGTCCTTCGCGCGTAATTTGGTGCGGAACGAGTGATTTATATAAACTAGAAATGTATATAGGTATGCCTCTAGGCTCTCCTGATAACATCTTTTATACGTTACACGATGAGACTCAACGTTCCCATAAACATACGTATGAAAAATAAAATGAAACCGTGCAAAAAGTTTTTTTTTCCATATTGGTAACCTGGAGATAGTTTGCCATTACATGAAAAAAAGTCTGAACTAACATTATATATTATTATGTATTTATATGTTACATAAGCAACTGCTTATTATGTTTAATTAGGATCGTCTATATAATATTATAATAAAGAATATGTTTGTGTGGGTTTAGGTGTCTGAAGCGATATACATTTTTATAATAGATATATATTATAACTTATGTTGATAAAACTATAAACATTCAGAATAAAATTCAATTTAAAGTGGTTTTAATACTACATGAAAAAATATATAATATATGGCTCTATATATATATATATATATATTGAGGTACTATTTTAGATTTTGGACAAAGTAATAATTACTATAAGGAATGTATTGGTTTTTATAATGATGTGCTATTCCTTTGTAGGAACCTATGTATATAATAGGAATATATTTTTTTGAGTAGATACGTGAATTGAAGAAGAAGTTTTGAATAAAGGACTTTCTGATAAAAATATGTAATTTAGTTGATTTTCAAAAGAAAATTATACACAGTTAAACACTTAAACATGGTAATCGATTTTGATAATTTTATTATAGAGTTCGGAAAATGTATAATCCTTATAGACTTGAACATTGTATACAATTTATACCATGTGTATAATACTCGTAATATACTTATACTTATAGTTATATATTATTATTATTATATATAATTTATAATAGGTAGGTATGATATTATTTCTTGTATACAACTATAGATTGATGTGATATTACTTTCATAAAATGTTGTCACTTTTTGAGCTCTTTACATAGAAATTTCAAAATATTTTCCTCCTAATTTATATGTAATAAAATTGTAAATTATGACCTAAAAATTTGATTTTAACTGAATCATAAAAATTTGAAAATCGATCGTCAAAATCACAAATGTTATTATACACGTGCTTTTAAATTTGTTTTCATGATTGTATTACAACTGATGAAATAGATTATTATCTTTTTGTTATAAATTGTAATTCTACAGAAAATAATAATCTTATATATCTATAGAGACTTTAAATGTAGGTATACTAATATAAGTACTTAATATTATACTATCATGTATTCATGTCCAATGTCCGAACCCTGAAGACTAAAGGGATCAACTATACTTGTATTTATACAGAAAACCCATTAATCTTGATGATTTTTATTTATTACTTATTTAGGTAGATAATATATAATTTAAAATTCTAACATTAAATATTTTATATGAATATTGAATATAAAATCCATTTAATTTAGACAGGCAAGATATTATATGAAAGGTAGAAGATGAATTTTTTAGTCTTCGCACTATATTTCCTTCTTGGTTATATATACTTAAATATTAATAAACAATAAACTATATTATATTGGTATTTATAGTTACTTAATATTTGATGGTTATATATTAACATTTTCATAATAAAATAAATACTTAATACAATTTAATTAAATATTTGATTTTTTTTTCATGTTTGGAAAAATATTATATTAGTATTAAATTAAAGATAAAAAAAACTTTTTAAATAAATCAATCTTCAAATATAATTATTCTACTTTATTGAATAACTAAAAAATTACATAAGTATTCAAAAACCGATCCATTATAAGAATTTATTTTTAATTGCTAATTTTTAAGCATAATAATTAACAAAACATAAATCTTTTTAACTATTAAATAGTTTCACAAATAGTATAATATGACTATTTAATTATAACTGTTTAATTGTATTTTACATCAGATTAATGAACTGTCAGATAAATGTTTTATATTAGTTACCAGATTTTTACCTCACTATTTAATATTAATATATTATATCATCTATACTTAATTCAAAATTTAAAAATACTATTATAGTATTTAAATTAATTAGTTCATTTAACATTTGAGTTGAATAAGATTTATGTATGATATATGTTTTGATAGATCCTATACCTTACTGAATAAATTCTGGATGGGTTTGGTTTTTGTAAATTTAAAATTCTTAAAACTTTTTTCATTTCATTAAATGCAGTTTATGCAAGTTCAATATTCTACAGTTTTGAATTATTATTATCTCAGAAAATTATTTATAGATAATAGAATCGTTTGTATTTAATTTTTAATTTTTATATGAAATGCAACTTTTTTTTTTGTCTTATACAGTCATTTTGACAGTAGTGCATTCACATTTATTGCGCGTTTTACTGAATTATATGTAATTTTATTCGCACATTATTATAATGTAAAAAGTAAAGAGTACAATGATAAATGTATACCAACTATAGTTAATCAATCTTTTATGATTAATCTTTAATATGTCTGAGTGTTTTATTATATAGTTAATTTAGTGAATTATATAATTCAAAGGAATGACATACCAAATAAGCTTAAGCACTCGTTACTGTTATAATATTATTTATTATAAATTATGGAATAATATATGTATACATTTAACTTTTCGAATAAAATATTATTAAGGATCAAAAACTTTTTTAATAACAATAGATATAATTTAGTCGATTAATTTACAGTATTATTTTTTATTTTGTTCGTACTTTACGTCATAAAGAAATAATCGTAAAAACTTATATAAGATGTAGATTGTAGGTATAATGTCTATAATATATCATAAAGATATGTAGTATATACTATATACTATATATAGGACATAGGTATACTGCGTGATATCGTTTTAACTTTATATTTGTCGTCGAGTGATGTATAGCAAGGGATGTAGGTATATTTTAATTTTCAGATAACATTGCCCACTTAATTTTGTCTAGGCGATCACGCAACGATAGTATACAATTAAATGAAAAATCACGAAATGATCACTGGTTCAATGTCAATATAATTGATGACAATAAAAAAAAAGGTCAAATAGTATAATATATGATGATGGTAATTGCAGCATTTTGAATAAAAATTTAAAAATTCAATAATAATAGTCTGTCGTCGGTTTAAAATTATAATTTAACTATATACCTATATATTCTATATTATATTTACATTTTATTAGAATATCATTTTTACCGTTTATTTTAGCTTTATACAATCCGTTTTGAAACAACACAATTATATTTATATATATATATATATATAACATGAGAATGATAAAATAAACATAATTATACATACATTAGTTTAAATGATATTATTATGCATTGTACAGTATGTCGTTAATCCTTAAGGTATTTTTATTCTGTCAGATTATATAGATCCATTTGTACAATCGTAGATAATACACCACGAGTAATAATACAGAATATTTTTTCATGTTGCACATTTTATGTATTTCATGTAAGGAGACTTTATGTAAATAAATAATAATACGCCAGATGCATTTTCAACGCTGAGTATGGCTGACATAAAGACAATCGTAAAAATAGCAGCCACCATCCTCATATAACCCAATACGTATGCCGGATAACATCTGTATATTGTATTCTGTATATATTATACAGTGGTAAAACGTAAGGGGTAGCATATATTAGGTACCCAAAAATGTTTTAGCCAACTGCAGGCATACTAAAATGTATCATCCCTTTAAAATCCATAGGAAAAAAATTGTAAACAAAATATTGGGTATAATTCTATATTTTTTTATAGGTGGGTACTGGGTAGTAATACTAGTAACAAATTGGTGATCGTATAATTCGTAGAATAATGAGATTTACTGAACAATTTTCATATTTCTATAACTTTAGTTAAGACCACTGAAAGTAGCTTTTATTTTAGAAATTCTGTCTGCCAAAGTAGTCAAAACTAAAAACAAAAATAGGTATTTGAAAAGTGCTCTTCGTTGTAACTACAAATTCTTTTTAAAATCTTTTTCTGCACTGGATACTTATTAAATTTATTTATCTTATGTTTCAAATTTGACTAATTTAAATAAATAAAATTGTAAATTCATTAAATATTAAACACATAATTGTAATTTTAAACTTAAAGAGAGATGAATTATTTGAACAAAATAAGCGGGGGGGGATGAAAAATGTTAATTAAAAAATTCGAAGAATGGTATACCTGCACTATCCCCCTTCGACCACTATGTAAATTGCATATAACGATAAATGGTATTAAATACATAAAGATTACTATATATTATATCATTAAATATTCAAAATATACAATTATAAAACTGTTAAATTTTAGACTGCAAACGAAGTGAGGCATATATTGGTTTTACAATGATGTGTTTTTAGTTTTTTTTTTTTTTATATAATGTATATATTTTTAATTGTTTTACTAATAATACAATTTGTAACAACTGCATAACTTATAACTAATAATTATATGTTAATAGTGTTATCTATATAATAATATCATTAAGTATACCAAAAACTATTTGAAAGTTTCGAACGTTTTATCACAATTAATTATTTTGATTTTTGAGTATATATATGTATATATTTAAGTAGCTTTCCAATCTCATTTTAATATTTTATCTTCTTAATTATTAAGGTGCTTTAGACGTGTTTGCAGCCTTCAGTCGTTGTCACGACTGTCACTTTTGAGGAAATGTCATCATAATATATACACGCATTAGTATAACATTAAATATTTCAGCCAGAATTCTGGATGACCTCGAGTTGTAATAAGCTTTTAAGAAGGCAGGGAATATTGAAACACATATTTTGGGAAATTGCTCCTTACGGTGTACCGCGCATGCATAGTACAACTTGAATTATTTTTAAATATGGCAACACTTAAATGTTTGGCACTATAGTTAGGATTAATTTTTTTAAGTAAACTTTTCAGTTTAAAAAGTAAAATTTGTACTCGGGATTCTTAAAATATATATCCTCGATATTGGTTAAAAATATAAACAATCGAACCATTCGGAATTTTTAATATATTGGACTATTTTAGCCTTTTTAAGGATCGCAAGAATACCTACTCAAAATGGTAAATAGATCACAGTCATTTTATGCCACTTTAAGCCCATCTGTAGATTGATTCATTCTTGCTTGATATTTTCTCAGAGTATAAATAATTTTGTTTGTGTTCGACCTCAGTTATAACCCTCTCTTTTTCCCATTTCTAGATCGGCTCTATTGGTTTAAAATGCATTTGTTTCTTCTGCAGTGTATAATATTATAATATACAAATATGTACATTGTACATATATATATATATATATATATATATATATATATATATGTATATATATAATGAAATTTTCATTATTTTTTATGGTGGTTGTGTTCTATTTCTACGATGTTAGGCGTATTATATTTGACAAATGGGTTTTAAAACATTAATTCAATTGCATATTATATAATACTAATGTATATTATAAAACATAAAATAACCACTAATTCCTTACCATAATTTATTGTCGTTTGTCTCCTGAGTAGTGAATAGAGGTATACATTGCACACGCCTCTCATCACCCCACATTTATATTTGGTTATACTTAAACAAGCTATGAATATAAAATAAGTAGGTATAATGTGCAGTATAATCCGGTTGTATTATTATTTTTAATTATAATTTATAACTAATTTAAATGTACTAGAACATATATATTACTACATATAAATATGACGTAGGTACTTACTAGAATTGTCTTCCTTGTTGATTTTTACACATGCATATAATATAGACAAATTGATATATAAAGAGCCTAATCTAACTTATAAATATTAATTCGCATCTATATGAAGATATATAATAATTGTTGAATGTTGATGAATTTTCAATATTAGAAAGGTTGTTGGTCATAATACGACATAGGTACGTATATCCATACAAGTTTAGGAAATGTTTGATTTTTAATAAAAAGTAGGTACCTACTAGGTATAAGAACATATTGTGTGCACTGTGCATGTTACAATAATTTTGATTATTCAAAGCAACAATCATAACCATTTTTAAATTATATCTTTAAATAAACATGTATTTTTTTAAAAGGATGTTCATAATAAAATAATTATGAATTTGACTCGTTATAATGATCTATTTATATTCTTTTTCTCGTGATTTCTGCAGTGGGGTATAATATCGGACGTAGGTATTTATAATACATTCGTTGAAATATTAAATATAAATTAAAATAGCTGGTACAGTGGTACTTATATATACAATGGTCATTCGAAGGTAGTAATATCTTGTAAAACTTGTTATCCACATGCAATGTATAATATTATATATATATTATATTATTTTTAATAAATTTACATTCAGTATTCTACTAAGTTCAACGCAATCTTCTTTCTCTACAGTTTTTTTTTTTGTATATAACTGCAAGTTTTATTGAAATTGTATACAGTATATATATATATATATATACACATATATCATATTTAATGATTACTAAACGGATAATATATGAATCCTGCATATTCTGGAAATAGGAACAAAGCTCAATACGGGTAAACAGGTGAATAAAGTACAAATATTTGTGACTAATATATTTTTATAATTTTATTAGAAAGGCTTTAAATTTTCGATATAATTATACGTATAGGGATATTAGGTTAGGTTAGGTACCCTAGGTACTCATATTATAATAGTGTGGAAATAAAGAAATCTTACAGATAAATATGTGTAGGTGTTTATATAATTTTGAATAACATTGTTCTAACGTAAATTACAGTAAAAAGTTTATATAATATTTTAATATAGGTAGATGAAGTATAGATATTATAGGTATATCAATAATAATTAATACGCTCAAATAATTTTGAAGTAAAAAAACGTAGGTTACAAGTTACAAGAGCAGTGCCAGATATATTTTTTCTATCGCTGTTTTTTGTAGTTGTAGGCACTTTTTTACTATGGTACAAGTATATATTAAGTGTATATTTAATCGACTCGCCCCCTTCATTTGTGTTTTTCATAACAAATTATTGTATACAAAATGATCTTGTACATCAACAGGTTATATTAAATAAATGTCATTTTAATCACATTTTACTCATAAGTTAAAACTGTTATTATGTTTATATGTTTTTATTTTATGGATTTGTTAAAGCATAAATAACATTGTATTTATTACAAATAAAATATAAAATATATGTATCTACCTAATAATTATAAATAAATGTGTAGTAAATAATATATTGTTGTTTTTTTTTTTTTATACATTAGATGTAATATATATTTATTATATGAAAAATAGTTTCAATATGGTTTAAAATCAGGTGGGGCAAATCTTGGACAACACCAAACTTGCAATGTGGGGTGCTACTCTATAATATATTGTTCCAGTCTACCATTATATACTACTGCGTACTAATATTATGTAAATTAATTATAATGTTCACTTAAAGTTTTTTCTCTCAAATAAAAAATTTTTTTTAAAAAATTCATCGTATTTTACCTATAAGGCATGAACTCATGTTTTCTAGAATAGCGCAAATAAAAACTTTTAACTACTTACGTCCTATCTATACAATATTTATTGGCTTAAATTTTGAAATCGTATTAATAATTTAAGTTGTAATATCTATGACCAGGTATAATTAATTGTTATTATGTTTTCTGTTGTAAAATATTATTTTTATATAGGTATATACGTGTAGTAGATAGGTTATATTTACTTATGCTTATGTATATTCAGTATATTAGAGGTATCTATACATAATAATATTATAGACGGCTGCGTGTATGATCAATAGGTATATGTATATAATATAATATACTGTATAGTATATATACTATAATATAGGCTGATCTAACCTTGCAAATCGAAGGCATCAGGCAAATCTTCTATTCCTTTCCAAACTCTTATCTAATCAAATTGATTCCCTTTCTCTACTTTTAGTTATAAACTTCCGTATCCCTTCACATCACACTCGATCTTGTGCTTCCTTTCAGATTCCTCATTTAACATACTTTATTTAATACTTTTAATTTAATTCTTTCTTTTATTGTCTGCACTATATACCGTATCATTTTATTGTTATTAAATATTGTTAAATTGGACTTTGTCCGTCATGTTAATAAAATAAAAAATAAAAAATATATATGTTATAAAAATGTATTTTTAATTAACTTTATTTTATTTTTTATGCACTTAATATACTTTACATACATACTTCACAACATACTTAATATGTACCTACTTTAAATTTACGGTTAGGTACTATAAAATCAGTAGGGCTCTCAAAATTTTTCAATAGAAGGGGTATAAAAAAATTGATTGCGAAATGCCATACCTAGGGACTACACTCCTACCCACATTACGAAAGAATGTAGGTACATTAAATCAATACATATTTAAATAATTTTTTAATATCATTAATAGATTTACAAAACCGTATAAAATTTTCTTGTCTCGTGAGCCAAGACATCAAGAACTTCTTTGGGATCAATATGTTCCTATTTCTCTATGGATGCCCAACAATGTTAACCGATCTTAAAAATTATTTATAAACAACTCTTTAACAGGTAGAACTGTTTTTGAGAATTTTCTTCATAATTTTGAGAACTAATTTCCCTAACACAGTGGCGTACGCAGAGTGAGGGCTAAGGGACTGAAGCCCCCCATTGCCAGTATAATTCTATTTTTTTTATATTTCATATTTATCGATGTTATATATATATATATATATATAAAGTGACATATTTTCAACTTTTTTTCTGGGGGGGGGGGTCTAAATATATTAAAAACCAATCATTAATATAATGATATTTACATGAATAATTTATATATTTTACTATCTTTAGGGGTAAAATTGTTTAGTTTACAGACAAAGAACTATTGGTAATATGGTGGGGGGAGGGGGTTGCAGGGTCCGTGTAATATTTTGGTAAAAATAAATAATACTTATTAAAAATATTTAATTTGAATTTTTAACTTTCCAAAAGGTTTAGCCTTAAATGCATTTAATTTTAATATTTTTAGAATATTTTGCATCACATGAAAAAAATTTTATCATTAAGCATCGACAAAAATGAGTGGCAAAATAATTTAATAAAAATAATTTTTAATTCTTTTATTTTTTATTCATACATTTTTCTTAAATTTTAACTCCAATCTCATTTATAAAATACATTAAGTGGAGGCTGAAATATACGTTTAAATTTTAAAACATTATTTTGTTTTAAACTTTAAAACATAATTATGTTATAAATGTATTAAAAAATATAAAAAAAACCACGTACTCTATGATTATTTTAAAATATTTTAAACCAACATTTTCGAATTTATGAGGAAATAACTATTATTATAACCTATATTTTTCATTATTTTTCGATGGTCCTTTCTGATGCAATTTTAAAAAATCAACAAATTACCTCTTCAAAGTACCACGCTGACAAAATGTTATGGCAAAAAATGGGTACACATTAAAAAATTAGATCATGACGTCAAGTATTCTGATCGACAAAAATATAAGACTAATTAATATCATAGTAAAACGAGAAAATATTTTGCATCGCTCAGATTCTAAAATTTATAGTTATTATATTCATTTTAAGGCATTATTATTATTAATTTCTAAAGTCATTGCAACCTCTATTTCCAATTATTATTGTTTAAAAAAAAGTTCTATCTAAAAAAATGAAGTTTTGATATTTAAGTTTTCAAAATTAATATTTGTTGATTGTTTTTCAGTACCTCTGGACACCCTCTCTGTAAATACGCCATTATATATATATATATACATTATAATATATATTTTTAACAGTATTCTATTATAACACTGAAAAAGAACCTTTTTTTATTCTTTCATGACTAATTTTGTGTCTTCTACTGATTACTTATTTATTTTTAACCCCCCCCCCCCCCCATTGAAAAATCCTGATGCGCTACTGCGGCTTCACATTATATCATTACAATAAATAATTTTTTAATAAAACATAATTTTATTAGAAATGTCATGCTTAAAGTAGCACCAACTTCTAACATAAAAATATTTTGAAAAAAAAAATAGTTCTGCCCACACAGTCATTTTAAAATTGGCCTCTATATATATATATATATATATCACTAATACATAAAGGATAAAATAGGTAACAAGTAATTTAGGGCTGTTGTTATAACGTCCAGCTAAATTGTATTTAACTGTCAAAAAAACTACCTTTTATAATGGAAATATTTACAAATGTAGACGAAATAACATAATAACAAATAAAATCGTCATGGTTATCTATTTTTTTATTTTTCATTACATTATTTAACTGAACATTGCTCAGAATCGTCTTTTGAAAGTAATGATTTCAATTTCAAAATAATAATAATAATTCATTTTAAGTGTAAAGCATAGCAACCGAAAATGACTGAAAATTTTTATAATTCTGAAAATATTTTATTCAGAAACTAAATACCTAACACTAAATTATATATAAATTCTAATATTATATATATATGTATTATTATTATATATTAATATTAATTTTAGTACAATATTAAATTTCAAAACTTTTTGACCACATTCCAATAATTTATAAAAAAAAAATGTATGCTTTAATATTTTATGTATGTATACACTTTTTCTGGTAGAAAGTGTCGAGTAGGAGTTTTAATTTTTATGTATATATTTTTCTTGTTAGTACCTTATGGAGATCATTTTTCGGTTAGTATAGATAGTTTTCTTAGGCCAAGCCTTGTTTTTACATGATAAAAATACCTACTCGTACGCATACAACGTCCTTTTACACTTAATGAAAAACTACCAAATATAATGTAAAATTTTTATAAATTGGAAAACAATATTATTATTTCGAATTTCAAGCTTAGAATCATCTTATGCGTTCAAGTTAAAAATAATAATAAAGATCAATTGGATGATGAATCAAATTGTTTGTATTATTGCTTGAATAATTGTATACCTAATTAAATGAGTAGTAAATGAAAGTGTATAGTTTGTTAATTGGGAATTTAGGAATGGATTGACCATTTTATCTCATAAAGAAGGGTCCCTTAATAATAGCTGACTTCTCCCTTTTACAAATCCTAGCTACGCCAATGTACTATAGTATATGAATAGCGACATTGTAATGTATATATAGTACAACATCAAAACTGTCGTTGGGTTTAGTTGTCGGGACATCATATATAAATCAAATTACATATTGGAAAATGTATTGTCATTGTAGATAGGTATATATATTTAAAGATTTTAAAAAAATTATAATAATTATTCAAATAATTAAAAGATAATAAAAACAACATTTAGTTAAAATTTAAATAAAAAAAACTACTGCAATCAGGGTTTTAATAAGTAATAAAATATTTAAAAATTATACATAGATACTTACCTATATAATATGTACCTATATAAACTATATAATCATATTCAAATATAACCTATAATAAAATATATGAGTAAAGTATATTTTAAAACACTTGAATTGAATTTTAAATTTACAATATTTTTATCGTGTGTTTATATTATTTTATACTTTTTTGATACTTTTATACTTTCCATGATCTTTTTTTGTAATTCTGCAAAATTAAATACCTATTCACGTAAAATCATACAATGCTTTCTATATTAATTTTACACTTTAAGATATTAATTTTGGTAATTCAGTTTATATTGTACATGCAATCTGTGTTGGGTAGTAAGAGTAAGTTAGTAACTTAACTTAAATAAGTTGCAAGTTCCTTAGTGTAACACAATTACTTTTTTGAGTAACGCAGTAGTAATGACGTTACTTATTAATTCAAGTAACGCGAATGTATTTCAATTACTACTTAAAAGTAATTTGCACAAAATGACGTGATATTCTTGATGTTACAAATTTTTCACAATATTATTATAAATTATAGTCTATGGAAAACCAAGAAAATTAATAAAAACATTAACATTTGTTTTATTTTATTTATTTTTATTATTTTTAGATTATATAACCTATACCTTTTTTTAATAATATTAAGTATTTATATCATATATTATTATTATCTACTATTATTGTGTTCGTATAAATTATTATTACGTTGTATTTCAAGTATAATCGCTAGTATTTATATTGAATTTGTAGATACGAAAATAAATAGCAAGTCAGTCGATTTTTATTGTTTCTTACTATATAGGTACATATAATGTTTTATCAATACAAATTTAGACCGTTTTATCATTTAAGATTATTTATGACATTTATGATTTATATGGTACGAAATCAAGGAAAGAATAATATTTTTCACTAAGAAATTACTTGGATAAATCTTACTCAAGATAAATCTTAGTATTTTTTAGGAATACCAATTGAATGTATCTACCAAAATTTTTCTAAGTAATATTATTGGAAAAACTTAGTGATGTCTATGAACTTAGCCAAATGTGTCTTATTATAATTAATTACATATCTCTTTAATTGTGATGAGTAATAACTATTATCAATATTAAAATTTAATGAAAGTAATTCAGTAAAGTAACTTGAAAGTAATTGGATTAATTTTATGTAATAAAACTTGTAAGTTGTTATGTAATTTAATTAGGTACTTTTTAAAAATAATTAACCTAATACTGCGTGCAGTGAATATTTATAAATATTATAAGATTTTAATTATCATTTTCCAGTAGCTTATTAGTATCTAGCTATTTATATATATATACTTATATATATTACTTGTAATAAACTAGTTAGGTACCTATTTGTTGAGTCAATAAAAAAAAAAAAGTTAGTAATGTATTTATGCAAAATATTTAGTTATCTACTTAATATTCACTTTTTTGGGAACACAATCTAACAGACGACTATAATCGGCTGCTCTTCGAGATAAAAATGATTATAATAATTTTGATAATATAACAGTATACATACATAACGAAGATAAGTGCCATTTCTTTGCAAAGTTATTAACATGGTGATTGGTGAACACCAACCCGTTTGATAACTAGCCCAGGGGGGCGGTTTTAAAAGAGTGAGAGTGATTAAATGAGATGAGATGACATGATATGATCTGTTTTAGGTGTTCTGGAAAAGTGAGATCAGTGAGAGGAATGAAATGAATGCCGTGAGTAAAAGGGTGTTTTAAAAACGTGAGTGGAATTATTAATATGGGAGAAGTGAATGATATGAATGAAATAGACCAAAATAATTATATTTACTCTCAAACATCTCACTTATCAAAAGGCACCCGAGTATTTTGAAAACTATGATAAATGTATAATTTCATCACAGAATAACATTCCGTGTTTTTATTATAATATAATATATTATATATTTGATATTTTCCATTTCTTGGTATCTTTTTGAGCTTTACCACTTGCATTTAAAAGTTCACTTAATTCGCCCCATAATTTTTCACCAACTTCAAATGTGAATGAGTCATTAAACTTATTTTCGATAAGTTTTGGGTTGTTTATAAAAAAATCGGCCATTAAATTTGTTTGATTTTCACTAATTCGTGCCATGTTGGTGAATTGTTGGTTTAATAAAATAAATTAAATTAGGTATTTAATTACACTTAAACATCAATAATAATTAATAGGAACAATTATCACAATCATTTAATATATTTTCTATCATCAACGATCACGATTTGTTTTGAAAAAAGTATTATGATAATTATAATCAAATAGAGATAAGAAAGCTTGGAAAAAAAAATAAAGTGAGTTTTGTGACATTCGTGAGATGAGATCCGTGACTACAGTGGCTTCAAATTTCATCGCACTGCGAGATTATAAAATGAAATGAAATGAGATGAGTCAAGTCGTTATGTGTCAGATGACTCACTGTTTCAAAACCGCTCTCCTGGAGAATAGAGATGGTGCGGGACAACAGGTATTTTTTTCTGATATGTAGTAATGTATGAGTTTTTAAAGTTATGTTTTATCGTACATTGATAAATCATAAAATTATTATGATTATTACATTTAAAATCCTGAATTATTTGACAAAGAATTAACTATAAATTAATTTCAAATTTAAATTATGTTATATTTATAGGCAATTAATACTGGTACTGATTTAGCAAAATGTCGATGAATCAAATAAGTAAAAATACTGGTAAATGTGTTGAACCAAGTCAGATACCAAAAACTGGAATAAGTGATGTACATATTATGAAATCTATTTTGTTATTTAATTTATAATGAATTATCCTAAAATACACCTATTAACTTGACACAATTGCATGGTATTATTAATCTTTATTATTCAATAGGAAATATTGATTGGGAAGATTAATATAAAAAAGTGTGTGGCATTGATTGAAGAAAACATCGAATTGCAAAGAAAGATGGCTGTGATGGACCAGGTATTGGTAATTTGTCATACACTGGAAAAGAATTATGTGCACAATTAAGAGGATTTTATACCCACATTTACTGTCTTTATCTTACATACACGTAACATAGTAAATTTATCTATTACAAAATTTGTAAAGGACTGCGTAACCTTTTGAAAACAATTTTTAATCTACTATAAAAAAAATACCTACTGGCATTAAAAACCTTTCGAATTTTACTTTGTGCTCTTATATTTTTGTCCGCACATAACTTAATCGGGCTCAAATATCGACCGACCCAGTGAGTTTAACTCAGTAACTCATTGGAGCCTAGTGACTGAAAATAATTTAATTAATATATTCCATTCATATTCTTCTTTACAAATTTTATAAGAGGTAAATATACTTTTGATATATTGTATTGCTTAAGACCTTGAGATAACAACCAGATGTACTTTTATAAAAAAATTAAAAACGTTATAAATTGCAAAAAAATTTTTTTAGAATTTTATAAAGTGGTAGACTTTAGTTTTAGATAGAGGTGGCAGTATTTGAAAAGACCGGTATTTCAAAATACCGGTATACCGGTAGTTATTGATATATCGATAATTACAGAGTTATCGGTAACTATCGGTAAGTCGGTAATTACTGATATACCGGCAGTGTTGAGCTCAGATAAATACTTTTTTTATCTAGATAAAGATAAAGATGATTGAAGTAAAATGTATCTAGATAATGATAATAGATAATTTATCTAAAATTTATCTGGATAAAAGATAATTATCTTTTATCCTGATAAAAAGAGATAATTTTTAATTAATTTAAGTATTCAACATATTTTTTTATTACTTAAGATCTATATGAATTTACTATAAAGAACTGTCCTCTTTTAGTAGAATAGTTCATTTATATAACTATTAAATGCTAATATGATTTATTAACATTGTCAAAAAATAATGATTCTGAGGACACCACACACCCGCTTTTTAAGGGGTTCAGTATAAGTAATTTTGAAGACATTTTGGGAAAATAAAAATTTAACAAATTAAAAATATTTAAGTACATTTTAAAATTAATCTAAAACACCTGGGTCATGTTTTATTGTTGTGTAATTATAATATTTGTTTAAAAAATAGTTATCACACTTCCAATAGTACACATTGTATAATTATTATTATTAATTGCTACCAATGGAAAAATGAGAACATAAACTATTATTGTACCCCAGAGTTATGGTATTAATTAATTCTACCATGTTCTATAAACTATTAAAAACATTAAAAAAAATCTTATTTTCAAAGTTGTGTAGAAATACAATTTTAAATAAGATTTAAAAAGATGGTGTACGATCATAGTTAAAGTTGTCACCATTAATTTGCTACCTTTTTTTAAAGTGTGTAGCAACCTCTTATGAAGTTACTAACAAAGATGTAGGTAGGTATATAAAATCGTTTTGAAGTTCATTTATACATAATTAAATAATAAGTACTTATATAGTTATTAAGTACCTACTTACTAACTTACCTACTAATTTAAAGATAATAAAACAATTAATTAAAATGTAGGTACTGCCTTTAAATTAATATAGGATTTTTGTATACAAAACACAACATATATTTATGTTTTATACAGTATTTGAGATTGACCAGTAATAACTTTAAGAATGGACATGTTTTTAGTGAGTGTAATATCAATAACCTATTTTGTGTTTTTTAAATAAGGGACTTTTAATGTATTTTGTTAGATATCACTTTGAATATCCAATTTATTGTCAAACTTAATATACTAATCTATTTTCCGTCTTTAAAAACCCCTATTTTGATATATCACACACATTTTGTTTGCGAGTTTCAAATAATAATGTTATTATGTTATTTGGATTCGTAGTCCCCTACGGAGGCGGATAAGAATACTTCCAGGGTTTTCTCATGCCTGTCGTATAAGTCGACAGTCGGCATAAAACTTGTCAAAAAGGTATGAAGAGTTTTAAAAAGAATATAGGCGAATTTTCCCATCTCGGATATTCGAGGGGAAAATACAATTGCGTTTTTGGGTGTAGAGATAGCCTAAGGGACCAAGTGACCAGTACCAGCCTGACAGCGGCTGCGGTAGCCATTCCATCAGTTATTTGTGCGGGTCTACCCAACGGCCGTGATGTTGATGGTGTAGGGAAAGCCCCAAAGTGCTTTGGTTGGATTCGCTCTTGAGTAAGTAGGATAGGTTCAAAGTGAGAGTTGGTACATGGCATGTAGCAACATTGACAGGTAGGGAGTTAGCAGGAATTTTGAAGTGGAGGAATGTGAATATTTGTTGTGTGCAAGAAACAAAGTGGAAAGGGGAGAAAGCAAGAGAAATTGGTGAGGGGTATAAAATCATATATTCAGGAAGGACTAGTACAATGAATGGTGTAGGAGTGATATTAGATGAAAAAATGAAAGGAAAAGTGGTAGAGGCGATTAGAAAAAGTGATAGTGTTATTTTAGTGAGAGTAATATTAGAGGATAAGGTATTAAATATAGTAAGTGCGTATGTTCCA
>JAIPRL010002030.1:0-67802 GCA_025469235.1 Pemphigus obesinymphae | reverse complement strand
TAAGGGAAATGCATGTTGTTGGTAAAAGGGGGAGGGGAAGACCGAAAAAGAGATGGGGGGATGTAATGGCGAGTGATATGAGGAAGGTGGGAGTAAGTGAAGAAGATGCGGGAGATAGAGTTAAGTGAAAGTGTAGGACCAAGGTGGCCGTCCCCAAATAGTTGGGAGAGAAGGCGAAGAAGAAGAAGAAGATATATTATTATCATTGATATTATAAATAACAAAATAAACGTATTCTGTATACTTATATTATATATATATATATATATTATTCAATTTATCAGCAAAATTAATTTATTATTCTTTTCCCTTCAGCGATTTCAAACTATTCTTCGGTCGTTTTTAGATTTTTTCGTTTTTCATTTTAATTCCGTCCGTATTTTCGTACTAAAGAACATAGTATAATATATATTATACAATACCTAGAGATGTAAATCAATCAATTTTTTTTTACCACATTAAAAATTGAGTAACCCATTAAATTATTGGTAATTTTTTGTACAATTAAGTTTATTTTGAATATTTTATTATGCAATACGTTTTATAATGTATTAATAAAATAATAAAATAACAACAATAACCCCAAAAGTGTATTATAATTTATAATTATTTTTTACCGATATCAACCTAACCAAAATTTATCTACAACTATTTGTAATATCTTTATACATGTATGTACATGTACCTACACATGTTACATTCTATACAATGATATAGAAATATATATACCTGATTACATAATTTTATCTACCAAGTATATAAAAATAACACTTAAATAAACTATATTGTTCAATAGAAAATCGAGTCAAAATCGACGCAAATAAAATTCGACTATATTACATTGGCCTCCAAAATCCTTAAATAGAATATTAACTTACCTATTAACTGCAGGGGTGGACCCAGGGTTTTTGTACTGTGGGTCTGCCTTACTTACGAGAGGCCACTATGTAGAAGCTTCAACCAACTATGTATTACAAAGTTTTACCTAAATATTTACCTTATTTATATCATATTTTGATACCAACATTCAAAATAACTATAAGACATAAGTCATAAATAATAAGTAAATTAGTAAAATTTAAAACTTACTTACAAAATTTAGGTATTATTAATTAATTGTTATTTTTATTTGTTGCATCAAAATGTATATTCAATTAACAAATTACAGGGAATATTTAAATAATTTAGAGTATTTTTAATTTTGAGAAGGGATTATACATATTTATTATTTTATTTTTATACGTATAATTGTGCAGTATACTTATTTAATTTTAGTTTTCAATGACTGCTTTCATTTTCACGATAGAAGGTAAGGTTAAATTCTAATCCTATACAAAAATAATAGGTACATGTATAAAGTTTATAATTTTATCATAATTAATAATTTAAAATTAAATTAAAGAACATTACAATAATTTTCTGCGCTTTTTCATTTGTGAAAATGTACTTATTACGTTATTGTAATCAATAGTTTGTGCTATGTGGCTTTCTATGCTCAATATTGCCAAATTTGATAGCCGGTTTTCAGTCATAGTTGAACGAAGATATGTTTTGAGAAGTTTTAGACGGCTAAAACTTCTTTCTGCAGTTGTGCTGCTTACCGGAAGTGTATAAAATATTTTATACAAAGTATATAAATGAATATATTTAATTTAATTATTTTATTATATTTGTTTCCCGGTTTCGTTCATTATCATAGACATTAGACTCGCCTTCCGTCTGTTATCACTCGACGTTCTCCCGCACTGTCGTATAATCTCCCCGAACTTCCAAATGTTTTGTAAAGACCAAGGGCCGTATCACAGCCGTACGTACGGTACGCAGCGTATTATACGCGTGTTTATCGATTTAGGTACATTATTTAAGCTGATACGCGCCGGCCGCATGATTTCGTACGCGCTATTCATCAGCCTTCACGTCTTTATATACATCATAATATACTTATAAATTTACAATTATATTTTTATAGAAACATTCTTGAGTCTGTGTACATTTTACAAATTATTATTTTATTATTGATTATTGTAGTATTGTACATATTTTTTTCAAATAAAAAATATGTTATGTAGTTTGTCGTTTTGAGAGGCCACATTTTACTGATAAAAAAAACTGTGGGTGAGCTGATCTCCCCCCCCCCCCCTGGGTCCGCCACTGGGTCCGCCCCTGGTTTACGGTTGAAAAGGTTTTAAAAATATTGTAAGACGTGTATTTTGTCGTGAAATCACGTGTAAACCAATTTCAAATCTTATTTATATACCTATAAAGTATACATATAAGTACCTACTATATTCGACGGCTTTCCGTTTTATTTTATTTAAGTTCGACATGCTCCCGTCAAAAGCGTGTAATAATAATAATAATAATAATAATAATAATAATAATAATAATAATGTGAGGTCGGAGGTAGTATTGACCAAAGGGCAAGGAATAGGTGTAAGTAACTGTAAAGTATAGGAATTGATGACGATAATGATTATGTTACATCTCGATTGTTTGAAAAATGACACGTACTACTCGCCTACTATAATTTAACTATATACTGAAAACGTGTTTAATCTTCTCTCCTTGTATTTATCTACCTTTATATTTATGATGGGTATTAAAAGGATACATGGTCAAAAAACAATAGATTTTTTATTTAATTTGTCAGTGTTCAATAAAATATCTCGTATAGACATGTCAATGAAAGTATACTTACACATATTATAATTATTATAGGTATCATATGAAAATTGAAATTTGAATATTTTAGTTTTACAAATATCTTTATTTTAAAATTCGAATATAATAATATTATATTATATCTATAGTATTTATGTATAATATATAATATAAAATTTATAAATTATAATTTAATATTGTAAATTCGGGCATATATACAGGATTTCGTCATTGATAAGATTCACCATTGATATATCGATAGATTTTTCGTCTTTGTTTAATAATTACATTTTACATACGTACGAATGTATGACATATTATTTTTGAGAAGAGTCGGAATGAAAAAAACGAAATATTACGATTTGGTTTATCAGGCAACAACTGATATATAACAACATAAACTTTACAATATATAATATAATATACGCTGCCTATATTGTACAGAAATAATGCACATATATATTGTATATTTGGATATATATGCAACAGAAAACTATTGTTATTTTTCAAAATGTAATTTTGTACACATATAGTGTTTATGAAATCACCATACGAAAACCCTCGTGGGTATATGTATTTGTACCCCCCCCCCCCCACTAGAAGTCTGTTGCTGGCTGTATTATGTGCGCGAAGATGACGTAAATGTAAGCCACCAATATAATAAATTACTTTGATTATTATGTACCTATATTGAATATTATATATGAATACTACATAATTATGTTTTATCGCACGCATAAAAATAATTTTATAATATATCTAATCTTCTTCTTATTTTTCTTCGTCTTCTCTTACAACTATTTGGGGCCCGCAACTCTAACCCTATACTTCCACTTTGATCTCCCGTATCCCCTTTATCCACCCAACTCATATCATTCTGTATGACAGACCACTTATTAGTTATTAATATTGTTTTACTAAAGAAAGTTATATGGGCGATAGATAGATGGATAGCCAACGATATTTCGACATATTTTTAGGGTGAGATGGTTATAACTTTCAATATTTATAGTTAAAATATGAGCATAAATATTTTTTTTCTTATGCTTATTTACCATTTTTAAAATATATCATGTATATTAAATAATTTAATATAATATTTACCAACTTATGAAAATTTTGACAGAAAATTATTGCGATTTACTTTTTTTAATTTTCAAAATATGGCCACCCTATGAAATATATAATGTATATCATTTTGTATATATACATACGTATAAGACAGGTTATCCTACAAGGAAAACCTAATAAAAAATTACGAAATTAATGGGAAAATGTGCTATATCATTGTTATAAATTAAAAATTAATAATATAAACATTAGCATTATTAGCATTATTTATTTATTATTGGTAAGATAGTCATAATTATACCTATTAAAATATACGGTATAGACAAATTTTTGATCAATAGTAAACTCTCAAGTAAATACTACGGGGTTAATCTTCAGTTTAAACGAGGTTATACGTGAAATATCCTGGGTTACTTTGGGTCTAAAAAAAGGCTCATGTTAACTCTATCAAGGTATTTATTTTATCGTCGTTGCCAACATAAATACCGACCATTATAATGTAATATGTATATGTAAATGATATTAATGTTGATGTGACTAGTTTTTATAAGTAGCTTTTTAATTTCACATAATATTAATTAAAAAAATATATATAATAGTGTTATAAATTAGTAGGTAAGTACTTATAATATTATTATTTTTAAACATAATTGGACAAGTTAAAAAAAGTCGTCCAGTTATATTTGGTGGAAGTTGGTCCACTATTTCTTCGGTCTTAAAATAGGATGGTATAATATTATTATTTTAAATTTGAAAGCAAAGATAAATCATTATATTTCAAAAATGATTCTAAGCAAAGTATGGTACAATATTAAAAAAATAAAGGTAATCATAACTTTGTTTATTATTTAAACATTTTAAAATACTTCCCATAACTCCTGCTCGATTTCTTTTACTCCGCAAAATGTATGCAGACATAAAAAAAAATCAATATAAAACCAATACATTCCTTGTATCGCTTAGAATCTAAAATATTGATTTTAAGAAATATTATAGATAATATAAAATCATTATTATCTAAATATAGTTATAATAACACGTGTGAAATGAATCGGAAGAGTTTATAATAACTTTTCGTGTAAATTTTATGTCGACTGGAAAATTGGATAACTGAAGATGATCCAGGAGAGTTTATAATCACGACATGTTTTCAAAGAGTAATATTAAAAAGGTTCACTTCGTTCGTTGGGTGACAGTAGGGTTGGATGCACTTTGCTATTGGCCAGTATACTCTTGGTAGATGTATTGCATTTGAAAGCAATGATAAATCATTGCATTCAATAAAACGATTCTGAGCGTAGCTTCGGTGTAGTATTCATAACTCTTAATATTAGTTATATACTCAGTACCTGCCTACCTATGTTTAACATTACATCAAAGATCAAATGTAGAAATAAATATGATCTTACAATATTACAAAGAAATGAAAAATCTGTATTTAACAAAATCGTATTTTTGCCGTTTTTTTTGTCATTTTTATGGTAGATTTTTCTTACGCATTAAAAAAACTGTTGAAAAAATCGAAAAATGATCTCTTTAAAGTACCAACTAGATGAAATTTTCTACAGGAAACCATAGAAGCTTGTAAAGATCGGAGCATTCCTTCTGGTAGTAAATTTGTTAACAGAGAAAAAAAAAATGAAAAAATAAACGTTATAAAACCACTAGCTCCCTCGCTACGCTCAGAATCTAAAACAACTTTATTGTTTAAAAGTTTCTATATTATTTTTAGTATTTACGGATAAAAGTATAATTGGTTGGCTAATTAAAACTTAATATTTTTAATTCATTATTATTTTTAAATATTTTATTCAGTAACTTAATAAAGAGTTAACTTCAATAAGATTATTCTTTTCTTTTTAAAGAAACATGATTACTATTACAAAAATAGCACCTATTGCAAAAATTATTCTTCCTTTTCAAAATGTCAGAATCCACCTTTGATTTATTTAGAATTTAGAGATCATAACTTTATTTATCCTATATAGACATTGTTTTAATCAAATGACATTAATACAACAATATAATATATACCTATTGTACCTAAACTATATGGCGACCCCACAGGGCGCACGCCTTGTATGCGTGAAACTGGGTTAAAAAATATCGATTTTCACTACGTTGTGCTGTGTGCTTTCTCGGAAAAATTTGAAACACATTCATTTTGAACTTTTTCGTGGTATGGGATGGCATTAAGACAATGTTTATTAGAAACGATGTATTATAATGTTCCACCGATAAATTATATTTTGTTCTTTGATATTCTGATCTTAAAGAACAATTTATTGGGCAGAAAAATGTGTCAAAATGAACTAAGTAAATAAACCTATAGATATTTTGATTTTCTTATGGATTATTTATTCATATTGTTACAGGATATTTTGATATTTTCCGAAAAAAATATAAAATAAAAATATTTCTAAACAGATCCATTTGCTTCAAGTCAAATAATAATTTTTACTAGGATGTACAGTGAAATTAGGAGTAATTCAAGTAATTGCCTGTGATTTTTTGAATAACCATATTCTTAATTATTACATTCATTATTTAGAGTAGCGCAGTGACGTTGTACGAAGTAATCAATGGTGTATGCAATCTCTCAAAATTATACCAACTTACATTTTTAAGCTCTTTTCACTGTCAAGTGTCAACTATTGTTTTGTTTTAATTTTTTTACTACTTAGCAATTCATTTGGATCGAAATTTACTACAATATTTTTACCAGTGACTACCTATGATAAAGATAAAATATTAACATAACTTACTATAACCCTTCCTCTGTAAAATGTGACTTGTAAAATGATCACTATATATAATATTACAAGAAAAGTAATAATAAATTAAATAATGTCAATAATATTTAATAATATTACTTATGTAAAAACATAGTATTATTTATAAGCCTTTTATATAAATAAAAAAAAAATTAGTTTAAAAACAGAAGTTTGAAAATCTCTAAAATCATACGCTACTTAAAATTTAAACTGTGGAATTTAAGATAAATTCAGAGTTTAAACACATATTACTAAATATTTAAAGAGGAGAAAACAAAATTTTAATCGTTATAAAGTTTTGTTTTCTTCTATTTAAATATTTAGTAATATGTGTTTAAACTCTGAATTTATCATAAACACCACAGTTCAAATTTTAAGTAGCGTATGGTTTTAGAGATTTTGTTTTACCTATTGCTTAGGGACAAGTATGAGTGTCGACTAGTAGCAAGTCGGGTGATGACTGGGTTTTCTATAAAACAAACGTAAGCATATTTTAAAATTTTCATACGTAAATAATACACCACTACCTTCTCAACTCACTATAAAAATATAAGTCTCTCGATAATATGAAATCGTTTACATGTGCAGTTGTGTCCTGTATATTAATTAGGTGATGAAACGGTTTGTGGGGATCCTAGTTAGCCGGTAGCAGTGTCGGATTTAAGAGTTGAATGCTGACTGAAAAATTCTTATACCGAAACCAAACTCAACCTAATCTTACTAGGGTAGGATTTATAGTTTGGCTCCCCCTCCAAAAAACTAAAAGCGTTAAAATTTTTTTTAGGAAAATTGACAAAATAAAGGTTTTATTGAAATGATGAAGGATTCTAAGCTAAATAGAAGAAACCAAAAAAAAGGTTTTGAAAAATTATCATCTTTTTTTTCTAAAATGGCGGGACCATGGTTGCCCCTCTCGGCTACTATGAACTTTTTTGTAAAAAATCGATCTCTTTGCTCGTTATTTTAATTTCTTGCCATATTAAACTAAATTATTATATAGGTACTTACTGGATTAGAGGGGGCTTTAGAACAAAAATTAGCTAGAAGCACTGTCGAAATTTGCCGACTAAACGACCGTTAGATCTGCTACTGGCCGATAGTATAATACAATATTATGGTCTGTATAATATGATTGTCTTCCGTTTAGAACGCGACGGCTGAAACAAATTATTTAAATCTATTATTTAATTTAATAATAAATTATCGTACAGCATTTAAACCCAAGTGAAATTTACTAAAATGTAATGTTCATTTAAAAAATACCGATATTGTTTAACAACGACAAGTGTACGCAACATTTACAGTGATTATATATAAACACGCCACGCAACTTAGTAGTGTGTATGTCCAACAGACACCTTACTACATTTATACTTTTAGCAAAATTATTTATTCGGTATAATTTTCGGAGGAAATCGATTACTATATACAGTAATACCGCATAAACCTACTACAAGAATGTAATTATATTGTAGATTTAGGTATCAAAATTACGATTCTTATACCTTATTTTGTAAATAGCATAGGTAATTTAAAACGTTTACCTTTAGGTATTGCAAAACCTGAAAAATAAGACACCCAGGGGTCTATTCTCAAAAGTATTGAATCTGATTGTCAAAAAAAATTATTCGATTGACACTATCCAATCGTAAATATTCATTCGATCAGAAATTTTCGATCAATTGTATTCTCAAACTTCTATCAAATCCTGACAAATCGAATAAATTACTTTCCACATGGTTTTCGATTATCGAACTAAATCATTGTTTTTTCCATGACATTTTCAATTGTTATCAAATTTTATAGCGTTTAATCACTTCTTATTGAATGTTATCACTAATGACAATAATATAAATGAAATACTTATAAGTACCTATTAAGTAATAATTATTTATTATATTAAGTACAAAAACGTTTAAATTTTAATTATATTAAAAGTTTAGTGATATAAGAAATATTAAATAATGAGATCCATAATAAAGAGCGAGAAAAAAACCTAAAAAACAACGAAAAGTGCATATTTTATAGAAATCTACCTTACGTATCTAGGTAGTTTAATTTTAAATAATGCATATTTTTAGAGTTTTATATAATAATTAGGTATTTAAATAGATTGAATATAGTTATTTCTACAATGTAGTTAATTTTTAAAAGTAATCAGAAACTAATTTCCCTTTAAAATATTACTTTTATTTTAAATGGATTTCGGGCATCATGCCATTTATATAAAAATATATATTCTCTTCATGGTTTCTTAGGTATAAGGAATATACAAAGTTAGTATCTATACTAACTATATATACTATACAGAGGTAATATGGGAAAAAAATGGTTTTTCGAAATTTTTAAAAACTTTTAGCATGTAGGTAACTTTGAAATTAAGAGAAATAGATAAAATATGTAGGTAACCATTTTTTTTTTTTGTATAGATAATATAATGAACAATATTTATTTATTTAAAACTATTTGCCATATCATATTTATTAAGTTTAAGCAATAATCACAGAAAAACGTATTATGTTTATGATATTTTTTAAAACGTCATATTTTTTTTATCCTATTTATTACTTTCATAGTATAAAAAAAATCTTCGAAGAGGGGAGGCCGATCGTCATTCAAATCATTTCTCTTAAAGTTAAATAGGTACTAAAATTATATAATTGAATAACTGTAGGTAGGTACTTAGTATACTTACCAATAAATGTATCTTGTTATTGTAAAACTCGTCTTGGTTCATTTTGAACATTCATAATATAATATATTTCAATATCATTTAGTTGATTATATGTATAATCATCTAAATCGTCATAAAACGCCATAATTATAATGTTATTATGAATTTATGATAATATTAAAATAATAATACCTAAATAGTAATTAATTAAATTGATAAAGACGTGTGTTGAAAACCGTTTTCGATACCTTTGAGAATAGGTCCCCAGTACCCACTTATGTAATATTATTATTTTTTCGGACGTCGAATGGTCATGAAAAACCAAAATAACAGGACAATAAAAACCTCTAAGTAGTTAGACGAAATATGTGAAAAACATATTATATTATCTACATATTTTTCTTTTAATTAAGTCTTTATGGTCTTTAGAATAAAGAGTTCACTTAAATTAATTTAAAATATTTAAAATAATGATAATTGTACCCTGAATATTTTTTAAAACATATATGGGTATTATTTTAAGTATTAAATGAGTACTTACTTGATAATATTATTTCATGTAATTTGTATTGTCATAATATTATGTACATTGTACATATATAATGTTGGTATTTAGCGGGGTTGGAAGTAGTATATTTTTTTAGGGATCTAGACTTAAACAAAGGATAAAATTACATATAAGTATTTCCAATAATATTTTAATCAATTAAAATAGTATGTACATTAAAATTGAATACTTAGTAGTTAGTACCTGTGTATTTTTGGAAATGTTGAATATTAATTTTATATACTTGTATATTCCTAAAAATGGATCATTTAATTAACTATTTAAAATGAACTGATCTAAATTATGTAAATTGTTCAAAGTTATTAAAGTCGATCAGTCTTTTTTCTACACTATTGTGAAAATATTCATTGAATAGATTAAGTTTTATAGAAATAGGTATATGAAAATAAAAATTCAAAATTTCAGTAATATTCAAGATTTATTTATTTAAAATCAAATTCCACTTTATCCTAAAAAAAGCTTATAAACTAAATTTATACCTAATAATATTTTTTACAGAATTAACATCAAATTAATGGTAGTATGAAAAATGTTGTTATTATTTTAGTCTATAGGTCTAAGCCACTAAAATAATATTCATCTCCATTGGGCGTTCTTAAACAGAAATATTATACCTAAATATTTTAAAATTTTTGAAAATTTGGTCATTGTTTAAATCAATAATTTTACTTTGATTTATAATAAATATTTATCGTGTCCAAAGTTAATAGGATGCCATACCATTGGTTTTCAGTAGTAAAATAATGTCCACGAAATTACCATTTGAAGAGATTTTAGAGTTAATATACCTATTATAAAATATATAAAGAACAATAATTTGAGACGATTTAATCGGTATTTTGCAAAATATTAATTAATAAAAAGTAAAAATAAGGTTTCTCATACATATAATATTAAACAATATTATTAAATAATAAAATAAATATTAAATATTTAATATTTAAATATTTTAATATTAAATATTAAATAAATATTATTTATATTAAAATACTATAAAACACCAATGAAGTCATCTTTAAAATATTTTCCTGTATATATTTTATAATATTTGTATTACCTTTAAAACCATTTTAAAATACTTTTTGGTTTGTTTTTGGAACATGCTTGTTTAACAAATGTCGTGAATCGTGATTACATAGAAAAAAAAGTGGTTGGATATGGGAATATTTGGAGATTACTTTTAAAATGTATTTAACATTTTTACAATTTTTTAATTATTAAATTTTCATTATTTTAACATTTCTTAAAAATTATTTATACAAAACCCCTTAAAAATGGATAGTGTGGTGTTCTCTAAAGTTATATTCATTTTAGCAACAAGTTTTATTTATGTTTAATAAATCTCACAGACATATAGTTCACTTACAATGGAAAAAAATTAGAGATAGGTACTACACAATATCCAAATAAAAAGTAAATATTAACTATAAACAACAATAATAATATTTATTTGGGAGGGGCATGAGGTTGAAATATATTTGCCACCCACTAAGTATATTTTCTGCGGGTGCTCCATACTATAAGTCTATAAAGTTAAAGTCTTAATTTATAGATTATAGAGAGATAATCTATATACCTGGACATTTTTAAGGTATTTAATCTCTCCTAGAAATTTAAACCATTTAAAAAAATGTATAAACATTAAACATCTATAAAAATGGTATCACGAATATTGTTGTAAATCATCTACGTCTTACAGCATATAATAATATAATTATATTATAGTACTTTCATATACGGATATGGTCTCGAAAATATAACCTTATTCACTTTTTATCCTTTTTATAATACCAATATTTCACTTTTAATTTAGTTGAGTGAATTGATTTTTCGAATTCAATATAAATAAAAGTCATTCAGAATCCAGCTTCAGATGATGGAAGTTGGTCCATTGTCCCTCCAGTCTTTGGACAAGATAGTGTATTATTATTATTTTAAATTTGAAACCAAAGATAAATTATTGCATTCAAAATATGATTCTAAGCTAAGTTCGGTATAATAATATAATAATAAAAAAGTATATATGTAACCATGAAAGTTTTATTTATTATTTCTCTACATTTATAAAATATTTTATTAGTTAGTTATAAAAGGTAGTTTTCCTTTACGCTTAATGAAATTACTAGAAAATCAAAAACCGACCTCTTGACAATATCAACTAGAACCAATTTGTTAGCAAAAAAATCTTTACTCTAAAACTTTTACTCGACTCTTTTTACCCGAGAATATCTATACAGATATTTAAAAAAAACATATAATCTTAAAATCAATACATTCCTCAGTTTGCTAAGAATCCAAAATGTTATCTTGTAACTTAAAATTGACTTTATTTTATCGATATAGTCTGATAAAATGTTTTTTTTATTAAACTTTTAAGAAAAGTATTGAACACTAGACTAGGAAAAGAGGACTTACTTAATTATTGTATATATTCACATAAAAGGAAATTAAGGTAAATTGTTTTAAGTCTATTTATATATTGTCTGCTTAAGCTAAAACTATAAAGCTATAACTTTAAGCTGAATATTATAAAACATTTTTTAATAATTATGTAATATTATATTCCTAGATCATGAGCAAAATACCAGATATGTTTGTAAAAAAAATGTTAATATAATATATTTACTCAGTTGTACTAAAGTATTTAGTCAAAAAGTGTGTACGGGTTTAAATTTTTGTCGCTTTTTAAATATTAATATAAATAATTTTCAGAGTTAAGTTATTTAGAAAATATGTTAAATATTTAGATGTATACAGAATTAAATGTTAGTTATTTTATATAAAAATGTCATTATTTTGTTTTATTTTTATTTTTGTATGTACCTACTTATATTATATTTAGTTTTTAATACTGCACTACTATTTATTATTATATACCTAACAATATTTAATTAAATTTAAACTTATACTGTCTACTTATATATAAAGTTAATATATAAGAACCGCTTCCAAAGCATAGGCTTAGATTATAGGGGTGCTGAAATATTGAAAACTATATTTAATTTATATTATGTATAGGTAATTTTATTGTTGCAATAAATATTATTATTAATTAAATTTTATGTATACGCTCCTCATTGAATCGAAATTATTCTAGTTCTTAAGTTTACTGAATATGGGTCCTTTGAGATGTAAAATTCTTATCACAGTAAAAGCGCATATTGAAAAGTGAAAATAAATTATAAAATATTTAATCAGGGATTATTGTATTTCACGATTGAAAATGATTGTGAATAACCAAAAAGGCGTATAATAGTATTTATTCTTCCTTGTAAAAAATATACAATCCGTCAATGTTTCATTTTTTTACCATGTCAAGGAGCTATTGAATTGGATTAATACTATATATTTTGACATTTTAATAACGAATAATGAAAAATTATAGGAAATTTATTTTATATTAACATACAAATACTTAATTTTTGATCGTGTATTGATAATCGTTTGTTTATTGATATTACTGATGATTATTCGGTTATTTTAAAATTATTAAAATTATATTTATTGTATATTTAATATCTTAAAATTAGCCGTATAATTGATTAATTTTAATTTATTGTCTTTTATAGATTATAGATTATACTTTATAGTGATAATTTCATTATCATGTTTGTATATAATCTATATTTATCCTGCATGTTTTGTAGGTCTAATGGAACCTACCGCGGTCGATCCAGACCCGTTGAGTCTAGACTTGAGTCACTTGAGTGCTGAGGAGCGTGCTCTAATCCAGAATGTGATGGCTAAGGCGAAAAATATGGATGAACCTACACCAGTGTTGCCGCAGTCGACAACGAGGTAATGTAAAATATGGTAATAGGATTTTTGACGATTTAATGTCGATAACCTAATACAATGGACCAATAGTAAGATTAACCGATGGCCAATAGTTTTTTTTTTAAATTTTTTATTTATACATTTCAACCATCTACATAAATTTAAGTATATAATATTGCCATTAGAAAATCATTTAAAATTAAAACATGATAAATCAATCTATATTAGTTATTAAAAAACTGATAGGCGATAAATCTATAGTTTTATACTATCGGTTTATTGCCATCTGTCTAACATTTCACTGAAAACCGAAATTATTAGATTTTTATTTTTCCTGATAAACTGATGTGTCGTCACGGTAAGCAAAAAAATATTGTAATATTCGACATTCGAGTACTCGAGAAATCTTTAGTTAAAAAAAGGCCGTCTTAATTTTTACATTGTTTGAACAGAGACGATCGCTGTTATTTAATCGGTGTCGTTAGGCCGTAAAATTGAACCATTATTATGTTATGAGTTGTTATGACTGACAGGAGACGAACTTTCGAGAAAAGTAGTAGGTTGATAGGTATACTCTTTATTCGCACGTTTGTTTGGTTAACAAATTTAGAGGAAATCAAATTGAACGTATGAACTTTAAACCAATTTCGTCAACCGTATAATATTTTCAAATAAAATGTAAATTACTCTACCGTAAATTTCGCTGTTGAAAATGCAAATATACAACCAACATTTTCGTTAGTTATAGGTATAGGTATAAAATGCACAGAACCATAAACTACTGGCTAAATTTTTGTACATTGGACTTCTAACAGAGTTGTAATTCCTAGATGTCCATATAATATTTTAGACTTCTGTGTTATTACCTGTATACTTGTTATACCTTTTTGTATCAAGGCACTGTATGTTCATTAGTTTGTTCTATACTGGAATATAAATCAGTAATATGGGACCCACACACTGCTGATGATATTGGTCAATTGGAGAGAGTACAACGAAAGATTTTCAGATTTTCGCTAAATTTATGCTCCAAATTAATTGCTCTGATCACTATTATACTCCTGTTATGAGTTCTTTAGGTCTAAGTTCTCAATCTGATTGGAGGGTTCAGACTAATTTAAGTTTTTTATTAAAATCTGATTGAAAATCAAATCATTGAAAATGGTAATATTGATCCTCCTTATTATTTTCGGCGATCAATTTTCGTGTTCCGTCTCATTCGACTCGTAATGCTGATTCTTTTTACGTTCCTAAGTATAATACATTATGCGGGATTTAGTCGACTAATCAGGTTAAAGAGACTTGGTAATGAGAAGCCCTCCATAATTTTCAATTAAATGTAACATTTCATGTTTACTTTTGAGTTATATTTATTTTGTTTTTGTAGCATATATGTTATTGAAATATTTTGTATGCCAATATATTTTTTTTCTTTTCTATGAAATTAATTATTTTTTATAAAGTTTTACATTGTAAGGATTTAATATTTAATATTTTATTGTTTTTTTCTTTGCCTTAATATGTGTATTTGGGTTTATTACGTTATTTAAATATAAAAATATTGTTTGGAATTCTATATTATTTCATACATGAGTCTGCCATATCATGTACAATAGTTCTTAGATGGGAGACTATACTAGTGTTTTTTTTTTTTTTTGTAATAATTCAAACCTGTAAGAAAAAACTAAAAATTTCCAAGATCTTCTATAACTTTTTGTATTGAATATATTACATGTGGTGACAATTAATGTAATTTATCTATAAATTATACACATTATCAACATTAAACATAACATTGATTTTGAAACTATTTATTTAATTATACCAGTCATAATAAATTAATACACTTTTATCAATAATAGTACGTGAATATAATATATTTAAGGGGGAGGGAAGGTAAATCACTTGTAAATTTATTGTATTACTTATTAATGGCTACATTTTTGTATAACAAAGTAAAATCAACATTTGTAACCCATCTCTTTTAATTTCGTATTATTCATTTTTATTCTTTTTTTTTACAGCCTTATCCAACAAAACAAATATAAAATAAAATACGTAAATTAAAACATAATATCTAGCATTTAATATTATAAAATATTTTTTATATAATATAGTTTTAAAACTTTTTTCAGTTAATTTTTTCATTGGAACCTATCAAAATGAAACACATAATCGAAAATCATAAGATACTAGTTTTATTGCTTAAAATACTTGTTAAATAACTTAAATGTACAAATACATTTTTATTCCTTTAAAAAATTTAAATTATTTTCCATTTAAACATAAAAGTAAATTATAAGTTATAAACTTATAAAAGTATTCAGTAAAAAACAAAACACGAAATTAAAAATAACGAGATATTATTGTTCACATATAATTATTAAAATTGTTTAATATCTGAATCTTAATTTTATTTCTTTAAAAAATAATTTTTATTTTCCATTAATATATATTTATAAATACTCATGTATTAAAAACTATAAAAATATAAAATATATTGAACAAAATACAAATCTCAGTAAAGTTCCTTACAACATAATGATCATAAAAAATAGGTAATAAATCATAATAATCATAAATCATTTATGAATTTTGATATACGTATACAGTCTTGTAAAGTTTTAAAATACAGAAGTATTTGAATAGTGAGTACTAAATTTATAAATATTTTTATGGTATTCCAAATAAATTTATTTTAAAGTACCTATTTCTATGTAATTAAAAGTTGAATATATCAAAAATATAATACTGTAGGATGAAATATTATTAACTATTAGCCAATAAATGTGTAAAATATTATAGAAAAAATAAATAGCCTAAAGTTAAATTATAGCCTAAAGTTATACTTATTATTTTAAATAATATGTAAGAAACGTTTAATCATGTAAAATATATAGTACCTATATTTCAATTAATTGAAATTTAAACCTTAAAAATATACTTTTATTTGTATACAAATACTTCTTTTAAAATTATTTAGAAAGTATTTAAAATATTTTTTTCATGAAAATACAAGTATTAGTATATAATTCATTTTTAAATGTATTTTTACAACACTGTTTGAATGAAAAAATATGTTAAAAATTAAATAATAATCTTTTATTATAATTTAAACACAAACTGGATAGCATTATAAAAATTACGACCTTTAAATCTAAATACTTTTAAATACCTTATAATACCTATAACACTAAGCTTAGTATTCAGTTTTTGGATTTAAATATCTAAAATTATCAATTTTATTACACAAATACAGGAGAGGGGGGGGTTAAATGACTGAAAATTGGTCAAAAGTTTTAAAAAATTTTATTGTGTCAATTTAGAAGGCACATTTAATATTTCATATAAATTTAAAAGTTCTGGAATTATTAATTTCGGTAGTACTTCTTTATGCACGTATAAGAAAAAAAATTATCTATAATAAACCTCTCAAAAAGTACTAGAAAAGCTCTTTTCATGAAAACTCCCATTCAACTCCTTCCACCTTAAAAAGTTTATAGATATAGTATATAAAATTGTACCTAAATAAAAAATTCAAGAATTTTAAAATACACATTTTTTGTTACACTCAGAGTCTAAAAGATAATAAAACCTTTAATTATACATGCACTAAGTAGCCTAAATTATAAAAAATCATGATAACACATATTATAGCCCAATTCATTTTTTTTTCATTTTAATTCCTTTAATATTTGAACATTTGGAAATATTAATTTAAGTATTTACAAAATTTGACGCAAATTTAGTTTTTATAAAATTTGTATTAAATGATTCCAAAAATAATAATAGTTTATATTATGACTTGTGGATATTATACATCTTCTATTTTTAAATTATAATTATCTCGATTTTATTAGTCGTTAAATGAGACATAATAATATTGTCTGAAATATATAATGTATATACATAAAATAAAAGACTCCAGTTTTTAGAAGTTTATAAAAATAATATTGTTTAAAATTATTTTATTCAGGTCGCATAGTTAGCTATTTATATGTTTAAAATTTATAATTAAAACATTTATATGAAAAATTGCGTTTAAACCATTAATACAATAAATTGTTAAATAATAGTTAGGTAAGTACCTAAATAATTTACTCAAAAATATGTTTTAAAACTATCTATTAATAATTTATTTGTCACTTCGTATGAAATATATTTATGCATATATTCCTCTTTAAACTTGGATATTGACATAAATTGATATTGATAAAAAGTGTTCTCATTTCTTTCTTACCACTGAATTTCATTTAAAATGTCAAGTCGACGGCAATGGCCATTATTTATTTTCAATATTTAATACTGTATTTTTTGGATAAACGTGTACAAATGTAAATATATTAAATGCATATCATAATAAGACTAAGTATTGAATAAACTAAATAAATATTATCCATTCAGTAAATATTAAAAAATATTCAGAATAAAAATAAAAATATCTAAAATGGTAAAATATGTTTTTCGGATACATTTTCATGTTAATATAGTTACAAAATGTTGTGCCATCAATCGATAATGGTATGATACATATTAAATACGAGCAATATTTTTATATAGTTATATTACAATTGTATATATATATATAAATATATTTTTTTTTAGAACATCATCAGTGATGTCGTCACGCGATAACACTGTGGACAATATCCGTCAAACGTATACAAACAACGGGAATTATTCGTCGTCCGGACAAGACACCTTGTCATCATATTACGGGAACGGTATTAGTGGCGTACAGCAGCAACAACAACAACCACAACAAAATGTTTCGTTTCAAGACCGCAACGATTACCAACAACAACAGCAGCAACAGCTACAGCTACAGCAAAAACAACAACAACAACAACAACAACAACAACAACAACAACAACAACAACAACAACAACAACAACAACAACAACAACAACAACAACAACAACAACAACAACAACAACGCCGAGATGTTAGTGGGTCGACTCCGTCATCATATTCACAACAGCAGCAAATCCCGTCTTCGTCGTACCAGCAATCCACGACGTCATCGTACACGCATAGCGGGTACAATTCGGCAGCGGCCGCTGCAGCCAGACGGCACATTCAGCAGCGCAGCTACGACGATTACCAGCAACAGATGTCACCCGAAGAACAGCTGTCGCCCGTGTCGCCAGAAAACGAGGTATCACTGCCGTACGGTATCGGCGGTGGCGGCAGTGGCGGTGGTGGTGGAAATTCGCAGCAATATCACCACCAACAGCAGCAACAGTTGCAACAACAACAACAGCAGCTTCAGCAGCAACAAGGGGAGCGGTCCGGTTCCGACTCGAGCGACGATGTGAGTTTGGCCGAGTGTCTGGCTGGCGGCGGTGTCGAGCTGATAAATTTGCGGCCGATGCCTCTTCTGGACGAGAATGGTCAAGTGCTGTTGGATGACGCCGATACCGCGAGGATGCACCAGCACCAGCAGCAGCAACATGAGGAACAGTACTGCAGTGAACAGCCAATGTACTACGGTAGTGCGACAGCGACGACCGCCTCGGACGTGTATACTATACCCGAGGACGAGGACGAGCTGAGCAGTCCGACGGGCGCCGACGGGGTGACCAGCATCCGGAAACGGCAGATGGCCAACACTTTGTCCGGTTAGTAGCGTTAGTGGTGAAATGTAGCGAAAGGTTCAATCTCGTATATGATCCATTAAAACGAAAAAAGGCGATTGTAAACCCTCTCAGTGATAATCTCTCTCGGGTTCATTTTAGTTTCAGTTGAATGATTTACGATTAACTCTCTCGGGTACTACCTAAAGGGTATGTGTAAATTACTATGTAACTATGTGCAATTTTAATAATACTTAATATTATTATTTATGTTAACTCTCCCTAGAAATTTCATACATAAAATAATCATTAGTAATTGGAGAATTAGAATATCATGAATAGTGTTTGAGTAAAAGTATATTTTGAATACATGTACTTATTTAAATACGTTATTCATAAAAAATGAACATTAGATAGTAAATTGTTATTCCAAAATGCCCTATCTCTATCTCTATTTATATCTATGGGGTTTACTTTATTTTAATATTAAATATTTCTTCTTCTCTTCTTTCGCAATCTCTTCCAACTATTTGGGGTCGGCCACCCTAGTTCTTAACTTCCACAGAACTCAATCTCTTACATTCTCATCACTTACACCCAGCCCCCTCATATAGTTCTTTGTTACATCCTACACATCTTTTTTGGTCTTCTTCCCTTATTTCCTTCGATATATATTACATTTACTACATACATTCTTAAACGGTCTCATCTCCCTTAAAGTATACTAATATAATAATAATATAAATACTAATAATAAGTTATCTCTACCCTAGTTAAGTGCTAAGAGTAGCTAAGAGTTTTACTGCCCCAAAAATGTGTTTATATATGTTAAAGAATACTTTTATATAATCCTTTAAATGAAATCTAATATTTTAAATACAATTTATCATTAATAATTTTTTAATTTTAAAATTGATACAGGTTAGGTAATTAAAACTTTTATGTTACAAAACACAATAATGATTTGGTCTATTTGAAATAACAATTGTCATTTTTCAATCATGGACACAGATAAGGTATGGATTATTAGGAGAAACAGAATTACATTTTTATTAATTTTACAATTTCGATAATAAACAAGTATTATATAGTTTGGTAAAAATTGTGATGGATTGGATGATTATGGTTATGAGATGCAGTGTGAATAGGGTTAGAAAAAAATACATAATACGTATTGAGTGGTGAGGGACTTTGAAAGGTATAGTTGATATATATATATATATATATATATATATATCGTATAGTATATTATATATATAGCTGTATCTGGAGTATCAATCGTCCTGAATAAATAAATATTTTTTAATCAGCTTCAGAGTGACGAGTGACAAAATATTGGAATATTTAAATATTTGCTCATATGACGTGAGTAATTGTGATATGGCTTTGGAAATTTTAGGACAAAGGCAGCAAAAGATAAAACCTATTTTGAATGCGTACTTGATATTTGGCTGGAAACACCCTAGTCCAAATGATAATACTGTACTCATGTAAAGATTGAACCAATAAAATAAATAAAGATTGGAGGTAGTTTATAAAAATTGAAAGGGGAATATTAAGTTTAATGAAACCTAACGCTTTTAAAGCTCTTCTCATAGTTATATAAAATTGTTGGTTAAAATAGAGCATTGATGAATTCCAAGATATTTGATGACAGTGATGTAAGATATTAACCAGAATAAAAGCGAATTATCTATTCCTAAGGTCAGGATTAAAGTTCTCTAATGAATAGGTTGTTATTTATCATTTAAAATGCTTTTGAGAAATCTATTATAGTAAAGTCAACTTGAAAGCCCTTATAAAAGCTTTCATAATTAATAACAAACGAGCAAACAACCCCACTAGTTATGGTGGATTTTCCAGGCCTAAAACTAAGCTATTGTGGAGTCAGGATGTGATTTATTTATTAATAATTATTATTTATTATACGTTTTATATGACTGTAAACAATATACTCAAATATCTTGGCTAGATGAGTAAAAATAAAAATCGGTCTATAATTATTTACTACCCATCGATTATCGTATTTTAGAATGGGAGTCACATGCCAGAAGAAGTTTTCCACCCAGTGAGAAATATATTTTAATCCATAAATATAGTGAAAATTGTGAAAATTGGACAAAAAATTGGAATAAGACAAGGAAATTATCACAATTATAAAGCAAATAAGCAGATATTAGAATATATACATTTAAAATGATTGAGGGAAACCATAACATCATATAGAAAATAGAGTGAGGTAGTAGATTGAGGGAAGATTGAAAGGTAGTTTGTTAGTAATGTAAGTTGAGAACGAAATATGCGGCATAAAAATTGTTGAAAAGTAGTCAGAGAAAAGAGATGCAGAATGAGGCAAATTAGTGAACGTAGAGTCACAATAATGAATAGAGTTAGAGTTAGCAAGTGATTTTCCTTTAAGCTCACACACATATATCCAAAAGTTACGAGAAGAGACTGAAATTGTGAAGGCTCAGTAAAAACGTATTACTAATAATTATATAATAAATAGTTATTATTAATAATTAATTTTATATTATATTGTTGAAATATCCTAAAACCATACTTCATTTATATTTAATATTGGTTTTAAATTACTTAATTTACCTAATGAATGATGCATTAAATATAAATTATGTAAAAACTATTATATAATAATTAATTGATATAATATTATTATTATAAATGTTGAAATAAAATATATGATAGGTATTACCAATTTGGTAAGTGATATATTGAACAATTATTCCAAAATAAAATTATTTTATAAAACGGTTTCGAATATGTTTAAATTTAAAGCCAATTAAAATAGAAAAATATCAATACCGTTGATATGTTGTTTTATTTACTACATATACCAGTTTAAACAATTTTTCAAGATTTATTTTTATATATTTTATACTGTTATTTAATTTAATTGAATTACACATTTTTATTTATTATAATTGTGCTGATTTAAAGTAGATTAAGAGGTTAATTTATTTCTGAATATTTATATTTACTAATTTGTATAAATCTACAATATAAATAAACAATATCTATAAAACACTTATTGTACTAAACTACTGAGCACTAATTTACCCCCTAATAATATTATTTTTTATCGTTCACCACCACGATAGGCGGTTGTATCAAGCTGCCTCTGGTTTGAACACTGATTTAAGCTTGAACTCTCTACATTGCTGAACTGTATAATATAATAAGGGTGACTTTTTCGATAATAAATTGGTATTTTATCTATTGTAGTTATTATTATTATTTTTTTTTTTTTAGCGATATCTGGGTTGAATAACGGTACTAGCTCTAGTTCAGCAGCAGCGGACTTGCACCATCAGATCGTAGATAACGAACGATTCATGATGAAGTATGCTGCAGCGAATTCAAGTGGATCAGATAATTATAGTCGGTCAAAGCTACTAACCGACGAATCAGCAACATCTTCCGCTTTTTCTGAACAAAACCGGCCATCAAAAAAACTCAGTCCGTTGTCCACCGTACAGTCTGGTACGTTATTGATAATCAAAAAATGCACTGTATAATTTGTACAATGTGCAACGATGATAGTCGACAAATAAAAAACATCAAAATAAATATAACAAACATTAAATCTTACCACTTTATTGTAATTATGTTTTTTTTTTAAATTTGATTTAGCTTTACGATAAGAGATAATAGATAGAGTATTGAAATGTAGTTATTAATACAATTTTATTATTTAAAACAAAATAAAAATATATTATTCAGAAAATTATTAAAAAAAAATTTAAAAAAATAGGTGTTAATGGCGGTTTATAAACTTATAAAGATTGTTAAAGTGTGGGTTTGCAATGTAAACTATTTTAGGACAGTAAAGGAAAACCCGAATTAACTATATTAATTTTTGGTTGAAAAATGATTATTATTCCGTTTACTGTAAATTTGTGCTTATGTTTTTGACATTACTTTCATGTTTTAGGTGTCTTACAAAACAACAAATTTCGGACTGGTGGTGTAGATAACCAGCATACTGGAGTTCAATCAGCCGTGACGTACGCTCAAAATCCGTCCTCGTATCACAACAGCAGCAGGTAAAGTATACCAATATCGTGCTTAATAATATATCATTACGAACACAGATGTATAATCCGATGAGATTTTACAACGATTTTGGTTTTATTTGGTTTTAGAAAATAAATTTAGATTTAATTATTTTAGATTTTCGGTTGCCGAAAGTGATCTAAATAATGTATCGTCTGCGTACAAAAATACGGCTGAAAACAGTGTATTTCAAGACGACGTGAGTATACTTCAACCAAATAATAAACTAATAAAATATAATCGAGTTAATAATTAATTATTAATATTTAAAAGCTATAATATTATAATAAACCGACAATATTGCCACGATTAACATGGCCATATATAATTCACAACAATTCAGGATATCGAGACCTTGGAATCGGAAATGTGTTCATGACACAATGTCATATATTTTTTGATAATGAAAAGTCCTGTTTGAAAAGCAATTTCGAGTAAATCTTGGTTGATAAAATGAAAAAATTTAATAAACTACAAGTATAAAGTATTGTTTTACATTTTTTTTAAATGATTTTTTTAAAATATTTACAGAAATCCAATAAATTACATGGTTTAAAAGTACAATCTGTAGTTATTTACAATTTATATTAAAAACGAAAAAATATTATAATGCCTATATTAAGAACAATATCTCCTTAAAGACTTTAAAAGACTAGAATCACTTTAAATGAATTATATATTTACATGACGCTTTTTTTTACTGGCATGCAGAAAATATGATTGAAAATATGGATTTTATATGCAATTATAATATCTAACATTATTACCAAAAAAAAAAAAAAAAGAAGTTTACAATGTATTATTTATGTTTTGTTTTTTCTGTTTAGAAGGGCAGACATAATAATTGATTACTTATTCGAGTGTTTTAAAAGAAATATTGTTTGATATTTGCAAAATATTTTAATAGCCATTTACATATATATATATTATATTATATTATATTGCATGTATTAACTTATGTAGAAGGTGCTAGAAGTATTAAAATAATATTTACTTGAGGTGTAAAAAAAAAAAATTAAATAAAAATCACAATCCAACCTTAATTATTGAAGAGTACGTAAGTAATTTATCATAGTACTGAATTATCTAAATCTAGACCAGGTAGACCAAGGTACAATCACTATCGCTTATACCTTAGGTTTATCTCATAGAAACTTCAAAACAATTGAATACATACAAATACTTCTATACTTTTAATACGTAATTTACCACAAATTTGCTGTTACATGATATAATAATAATTCGTACGCACAGTGTATTTGTTGTTATTTCTGTTGTACGAAGATTTTCACTCTTGTGTGTAGCTGGAAAAAACGCCCGAATACGATCGAATATGCAAACTGTTGAGTCAACCGTTTCGCTTGGGGAGCAGTTTACGTGATACTCTTTCGGCTACCGACCCGAAAACGGTACAACAGAAATGGCAGCAGAGTAATAACTTATCGCAGGGACAGCAAAATCAGAAACAGCAGCAACAACAAAAGCAGAAGCAACTGGAACAGCAACAGCAGCAGTATCAGCAGCAGTTTAAGCATCACCAGCAGCAGCAGCAGCTTAAGAATCAACAACAACACCAGCGGCAGCTCAAACAACAGCAAAAAAGCCAAATACAACAGCAGCAACAGTACAATTTGCTGGGCAGGACGTCGTCGTCTACACAACAAAATGGTTTCGGAATGAAAAATACGAACCGCCGGGCAAATTATCGCGTAAGGACCTGTGTTGTGGGCCGTTGTCCGTCGTCGTAGCGTGTCCAAGTAGTGTTGAACCTTCACCGTTGAGTAGTGTGTAGTGTTGAAGATATGGATGATATTAAAAGTCGAAACAATAACGACGATGAATGATGATGATTGTATGAAGCCAGCCATCGCGTTATTGGTGCACAAATCCTGCTGTAACGTCATAATATATAGTACTTAAATACTTGATATAGTTTAGCTTATGCTATAGGCAATAATAATATAATATAATAACACACCCAAAGTAGGATTATGTGTAGACATCGATTATCTTACTTATTATATTTTATGTTTGTTACGAATTATACGTACCTGAAACCTGAATGTTGTAGTGTATGCAAAGGTAATGTTTACACGGTATTAATTTAGTATACGTAGTGGGCGACTACTTTGTTTAAACAATACCTATTAAATTATCATTAATATTAAGTATTTATATACTTGTATATATGTATTGTACTTGTACGTCGTTCCTACAATGTTCCACAGATCTACGAATATATTATAGTATTGAAAAGTTGATCCCATGATAGATTTAGAGTGTAAAACATAATATTGATAATATAATGTAGATATAAATTATAATTTGACTATATACAGAACATAGAAGTGTTATCGTTGTATATCAGTACATATAATAATATATATTTGTAGAAACTGTAGAAGGTAGGCAGCTGAGGTATATAATATAGAAAATCTGCAGTATCTTTGGACCTCATAGCGTCAGTATAATATTAAATTATGACTGTGTTTGATTTGAATATGTATGTAATTATTTATGTATTATGGCGCGCGCTTTTGTATTCGACATTATGTTATACAAATGTATTTATTAGAGACCACAGATTTATAATTATAATAAACTTTTAGGTTTATTTAAATGGAACGACAAGTAAAATGAAAACTAGATCGTCGTTGACTAGTAGTTGTTAATATACCTAATAATATATTATTTTAATATTTATTTACATACATATTATGTAGTTAGTTACGGTGGATAACCGTAGATTTATGTAGACATTAATCGTGCGTGCTATTTAAATAATATTCGTAGGTGATATAAATTTTTTTTTACTTTTAGTGGTAATGCTAGTCAATGTTTTTTATGTATGTTTTGTTCACAGTACGACGACGAGGATGATGAATATGAACTAGCTGAGCAGCAGCAGCAGCAGCAGCAGCAGCAGCAACAGCAGCATGAGCAGCAGCAGGAACGACAAAACTATGCATTACAACCGGCAACGATGGCGCCGACAACGCATGAAAAAGATGGCAGTGGTACAATCAGTGGCATGTTGGCTGATTTTAGTCGGTCCATAGGTAGTTGTCGACCTTTTACGTATTTAGAATTAATTTTTGAAATCTAAAAATTGAAATCATGCCCAATTCAGAATAGTTACATTAAAAATGTTATTAATGTTCACCGTTATGAATTAAGTGTAAAAAAATATAGATAAATACGTATTTAGGATTGATATATATTTTTTGTTTTAGCCAACATGAATAGTGGTAGTGGATCGTCAAATGCAACTGTGTTTAAAGACAGTAATATTGGTGATAACAAAAAGTACGAACTTCCACCACTGTCCGGCGAAAACTCGTTACTACAACAACAAAAACAACAATATCAACAGCAACATCAACAAGCCCAACAACTTCAACAACAGCAACAGCTACAGCAACAGCAACAGCTACAGCAACAGCAACAGTTACAGCAGCAACAACAGTTACAGCAGCAACAGAACCAATATCAACAACATGGTTTGACTGATGATAGTGGATTTTCTACTGGTGGAACGTCACAGTTGCGACGCACACAGTCAATAATAAGTCAAAGCCTTCGTGACCAACAGTACCAATTGTATTGCAGTAGCTCATCACTTCCAGTTCAACAGCAGCAACTCTTACAGTCACAACAGCCATTACAGCAGCCATTACAGCAACATCAGCAGCCACAGCAACAGCATTATGGTGAAACTGCCGTCGGTCAACTGCAGCAACAAATGACCAGTAATGCTTACGGTTCGGCGGAAGACGCCATGTTCTATGGTAGCGTGGGATCAGGACAGGTGAGTCTCACGAGACAGACGCTGCAGCCTCAAGTGATCACTAATACTCAACAGCGTCAACAACAGTATCCCATCACCACCGTTAACCTTACAAATCTTACAAATCACACGAATCTTACTAATCCCACCAATCTTACTGCCAATAGTTTACAAACCGAAACAAATTACTCCTTGTTGAGTGGTACTGGAAATACTGCCCTAGGACAACAGTTCTGTAGCAAACGAGACGACGTTGAGTTTGACAGCAGTATTGGTGGTGTCGCTCGATTCAATGGCCAACAACAGACATATCAGCAACAGGAAGTTTTGTATCAACCTTATCAGCCAGAATATGTTACATATCAGCAACAGCAGCAGCAGCAGCAGCAGCAGCAACAACAACTTCCATATAATCAACTACAACAATTACTATCACAACCACAATCACAACCACAGTCGCAGTCACAGCAACAATATAATCAGATACAACAAATACAGCAACAGCAGAATCAACAATACCAACAAGATCAACTGTCACAATATCAAAGGTTTTCTAATCAAGACCAACCACAACAACGGCTTCTGACGACTGTTGGGGATAATTCACAGCATTATGTCATCGACCGACAACAACAACAACCACAAAAACAACAGCAAACCGTAGACAATAATTATACACAGAACCCTTCTACTTTAACTAGTAGAACGGTGACGTCAGTTGGAACAAAATATAATATTAACGATGCAACTGTGATGGAATCTTCGACCGCATTTAAACCATTACAACAGCAGCAAAAGCAGGGGGAAGTAAGTACTATTTTTAAATTTACAGAGGTTTACTCGAATATTTAAACTCATTATAATATAATATTATAATAATAATAATATTATAATATTTATTTATACGTAAATATAATAATAATTACAATTATATACCTAAATGAATACATTTGGCTCAATGAATATAACAGGTTATCTCAAATTAATATTTTTATTAAATGTATATGTTTTTGAATATATAATATTGTAATATATTTTAATATATAATTATAATAGTTACCTATATATAATACCATTTGGTAAATGATAAAAATAATAAAAATGGGCAAGAGTGAAAGTTCTTATTTATTTATTAATAGGTATAATTTTTAAATATTTACAACTAAACAATCAGTTTTTCGGTATATAAGTTATTATAAATTTGATTTATAAATTACTTACTTATTGCAGTTAAAACTTAAATAATTTGTACAAATATTATTTATAGTTTTCAAAAATCATATATGTTTTTTAAATTCTGTAAAGTTATCTAGTTAGATTATATAGATAAGTATATTTTTTTATATCTAGTTATGAAGTTAGATAAATCCAAACTTATTTATCTAGATAAAAGTATTCTATTCAGACAATTTACATAGACATTTATTACCAATTGATGTAGGTACCTATACTAATTATAATTGGATGATAACACGTCAATTAAAAATGTTCTCTTAAAATATACTCTATTTTAGTGTCTCGTCTAAAGTAAAAAATTATTATTTAGTTGTGTTTTACGTGTGCACATCATATTTACAATATATTATTCTCTTCCCATAAAACAAAGAAAAAGTAATGCAACTTATTTTGTTTATTATGTTATAGCGTACTGAAAATAAAACTGCGACTACTGCGTTGGAACAGCAGAGTCAGCACCAAAAATCTCAGCAACAGCAGTATCAGCTACAACAACATCAAAATCAACAATTACAGCTGAATCAACAGCAGCAACAGCAGCAGCAGCAGCAGCAGCAGCACTACATAAATGGAAACAATTGTCCGCAGAATCCACAGAATCAAAGTGTTTTGTCAACTGGTACTGGCAGTACTACGGCCAGAGTTACAGTACTGTTAAATTCTGCATCCACCGCCGCTGACCAACAGCAAGCTGGAAACAAACCATCGATGGCGCCTGCAGCGCTTAAATATCAGCCGTCAACACAGCAGCAACAGCAGCAGTCATTGAACACATTGACTTTGCACCGTAAGTGGCTAGTGATATTTTTTAAAAATAAGTTATAATATTTCACATTGGCATACTTACATTGTTTGTTATTCGCAGCAACACCACCACAACAAAACACACCAGCCAGCACACCCAGAGGCCCGCAGCTGTTGGGCAGTAGTGGTCTCGGGTTTAGAGACTTCACGGCATCACCGTCGGACACGCTTAGCGAACCAGACTCAATGCGTTCGTCATCGATGCAGGGAAGTAACGGTCGGCGTCGATTGCCCGACTTGCCACCACCCGATATGGAATTGTCCGGAGTACAGTGGCCAGCAGCCGCAAATACCAAGCGCCGTGAACGTATGATGCGTGCCATGATGGATAAGTTCAAGTGAGTTTTGTCATCACAAGAAATGCCGCAGAGAGAAGAATCTCGAGATAATTTTGTCACGGACCCAAAATATTGACTAGAGTACTAGACTGTTTCTTTATTTTATTCGATATGTAGGTTGAAAAATCAAACTGTCGAGCCAATTTAAATCCGAAAGCTCATCTAAATTCTCCAATCCAAATAGTTTCTATTAACCCATATTGTTGAACAATGCGTACATAAACTGTTATTTATTTTAATCTATACTGAAGGATCGTAGCTTCAGCTACTGATATGAAAATCCCTTTTACCGAAAATTCAAAGTGAAATCTATACATCGGTAGGAGGGATGTGTCTGGATTATCTTTTACAGTTACATATATTATATTATATTTTATACTTATATATATATGTACATTAATATTTGCAATTAATTTCGAGACCACTAAACAAAATTTAATATTCAGATCCCTAAAAGTTCAAGATTCAGAAAAAAACCGTTTAGTCTTAATTTTACGGCCTTGTAATTTGGGATAAGGAACCCGCAGGTGGGACCGAGTCCCTTATTATTTTAGTTCATAGTATTGTTTTATCTCTGAAAATAGGCCGTTTTCATCGTCAAGAAACGTCGCGAATATGGACAGTTTAACCACGGGTCTCGGTTACGGCGGTGGCAGCAGCAGTAGATTCGCAACCAATCGACCCGGAAGTATGAGTGAAACGAATTTACTCAAGTATCGATCTCAGAAAGACGGCGGTCCAATGTCGACAGTGAGACCGGAATCAGCATTAGGTCTTCTACAAGGTATGGCCGTGATAATTATTATCTATATCATGTAGAGTATACGTTGTATAAAATTGATTAAATTTAATAGAGAATTTCAGACAGTCAAATTTTTTTTTTAAAATTACATTTTGAGTGTTTATAAAATTGAATTTTCCAAATTATTTAATACTTTGAGAAGTCAAATAGTTTTTCATGAAGATATTTAATGACTCTTATAATTTTGTTAAAATATTTTAGGGTTAGAAACTGACAAAAATATTTTAGTATTTATTTTAATTTTCAATGTCTATATTTTTCTATTAACCTGTTTTTTTTATTTTTCCTATTAGTTAAAATAATAATATTTATAACGAACCATCGAATGTTAAAAATTAAAATTTTTATTTTAAATTGTTAAAAAATAAAAATAATACTATTATAATAATAATAAAATCTCAAAATCTGCTCTGCATAAGCTACAAGTTAATAAAAAAACTTGAAAATTTGATCATATTAATTTATACCATCATTAATTTAATACTAAAATATGCGGGACAATATTAATAATCAGGGACTTATACAGTCATATTTTTGGTTTCAATTTTAATTTACAAAAACCTATTTTAATTTTTGGTTTTAATTATATTTACTTATAGGTATTATTATTCATTTTTTGGGGTTTCGATTTTAATTATTATTGCAGTTTTTTGTTTTTTATTTACAATACCGTTATCAGTTTTTATGGTTTCAATTTTGATTTAAATTTTTTAAGTACTGTAGCCCGGTAACCGGTAAATCAAATCGCTTTAGATACAGATTTTAAGTATTGGAATATTTATAAATAATAATATATTAGCTATAAGCTAAAAATTATATAGCTATATCTGGTAAAAAATATAATATTATCATAAAAATATTACAGAAGTCAATATTTTCTAAGTTAAAAATATACTTAGAGTTGATGTACACCTTTTTAATAAATACATTTAACACATACATTAAGTAGCTATTTACGTGTAAAGTATTATTATATTTTTATAATAAGAATTTAATTTTGATTAAATTAAAAATACTCTATTGTCTATGTCAACTTGGCGATTATATCACATTGTGCATATCTAAGTGAAGCGCAGAAAGTTTTTAAACGTTTTATGTACGTACAAGTTCCATTTTTTATTTTCACTTTTTGTATAATATAATATAGAGATTTATATAAATTAAAGTTTTTTTATATAAATAGAGTAATGTTAATAAATTTAATTAAATTTTTAATAATGCAAAGGATCTATTGGTTTTATGTTTATTTTTCCTGTGAACAATATTTTAATTATTAAAATTGACTCAATATCTTACTATTTATACTTTTCTGAAAGAAAATATTATCTAGTTAGTACTGTAAAGAGGAATATTTTGGTTTTTGTTTAATGTACAATAAAAGAAACTACAGAGGAATGGTGGAAAAACGTGAAAAACACGTTCGTAAAAATATATTAAATTTATTATCTCGTAATTCTGAAAATAATGGTTTTAGAAACCTAAAATGTTCACAAAGTATGTGTATCAGTAATATAATACGTAATAATATTAAAAAAAAAAAAAATAAAATGTTTATAGTAATAGTTATTTATAGCCATTGTGAATAATTTCAGGAAAGAAATTATTTATCATTGCTTTCAAATGCAATATATTCACCAATATATTTACTAGTATTTATCTATATATTCACCAGTGTCATGTCCAAAGAGCCAAGTGTGTCTACTCTTTACTGCCGGTTTATACAATTTTATAATTTGTAATTCTAATTAAAATATGTAATAATAATATTAAATAATAAGTAATAATAATAAGTATAAATAATAATAATTTATATTATGCTAATCTTAGTTTAATCGATAATAAATACATTTTATACTACTAATGATAAAACGTCATTAAAATAGTATAATTTATAAACATACTGGATTATCGATTGACCGGTTTACTGAAATTGTATTTCTATTGTATTTGTAGTTATCGAATTTTCCAATTGACGGTTAGAAAATTATTTGATTAAATATTTACGGTAGTTATGGGGTAGGATATACTGCGTCAAAATGATTCGTGATTCTAACTGTGTTATACACATATACAACAACAATACAACCAAACCAACGAATCAATCACTGCCAATCGTAGTATTCAAATATTAAATTGCAGGACATTTCTTGAGTGGTAGAAACGTATATTATGGAATTTGATTGGAAAATTGGATCATTTGGACAGATTATGTTTATAGCTGAATTTTATTTAAAAAATTAGAAACGGTTTCTATTTCTTTATGTCAAAAAATATTTATCTATTTACATATTGGAGTATGTACAAAATAAATTGTACATAATAAATAAAAATATAAAATAAATAAACTCTATTAGATACTTGTATAAAGTCCAAATATTTTCTTCTGTTCTTTAGATGGAATAAATATTCAAAGTAGATTAAAATTGATTGAAAATGCACGTCTTAACATCTAAAATCGTTAAATATTAATGTTGTAGCACATAACAATTATTGAGATATTTATAATTATATTATATTAAAAATGATTTTGGATTATAAAAATTCAATATTTATAATGGTATACGTAGGTACTTAAAATAATGTGTAGTGAATATTTTGATAGTAATAAATAGGATAATATATTATGAAAATTTGAGTTTTATTATAAACTAATTATTCTAATCACATATTATCTATAATATTCCAAAAATATTTAATTTTTACAACGAGGGATCGGAATTAAATGGTATAAATGTTGTACTTTAATCAATGTCTGGAAATCAAACAAAAAAGGACTTACCAGCGCTGAGTGGATAAACGTAATTAAAATGTCCATGAATTCAATGGCGAATCGAGGTACAGAAGGTCGTGGTGTTGGTGGCCGCCGCTATAAAATAACATAACCGAAACACTGCCACACATTAGAGGCTCCTGTTCTAAAACTGAAGTCCTTCGAAACTCTGCTTACCACAAAGTTCGCACATCCCTCGCAAACCTGTGCCATAGTAAAGGCTTTGAAACTTACTAAGAGGTTCACTGTGAGATTCATAATGGAACCACCACTCAAAATAGAAAATTGGATATTATAGTCCTAGATTGAAGAAGAGGCAGAAGTCTTATTGTGGATCACAACTTAATTCAACGCTATAACATTACTCAATGGGAAGTCACCGGTTTATGGTTTGGGGCCAAAGGAACGGCTTTTTCGCCGCTAGTCTCATTTTTCAAAGAGAATGATCTAGTAGTCAACGAACTGCGCAAGATGTGTCTTCTAGTCACGATGGACACATTTTATATCATTAATTTCCACTTATATTCTACGTAAATGTTTTAACTTTTCTTTTTGTTAATCGCCTATCAATCGAATTATGTACTTATTTATTCACTTATTAGTTTTTTTAGAAGTATCTATACCTATGTATTTTTTTCCGTATTATTATTTTCGTCACTGTCGAAAAAATGTTCTATGCTGTGTCATATATGACAACCTATGTTTTAGACAGTCCGCTTTATTTTTTAAAATAAAGTTGCTTCTCTCTCTTTAAATTAGATTATGTTAAAAATTAGTAAATTTAAATTTCATCTTTTTGCTTTGTTACTAATTGTTCAATAAAATTTTTAATCAATCCTATCGGCACCTACTGGCTTTCTGGTAATTTCACTTTAACTGTGTCAACTAAATCAAATATTTTGCATTTACATATACTGAGAACTATTTTTGATTTTGTTATTGGATTTATGTTCTTGGATAGACCACGAGTGATCTGTATAATGTATTTAGGTTAAACAAACTTTTTGATTAGAAACTCAATACCCAAAAGATAAAAGCGTTAGTAGGAGTCTATTTAGACTTCGGTGAATGAAGCCGTTTGTTTGATAGACGTTATAGTATTCGTTGTTTTAGAGTTTTAAAAAAAGAAAATCTGATGTTTTGATATATCACTATTTTTGACAGCATCTTGAATAGACAATTAAAAGGCACTTGTGTCAATGGGTTCAAATATATTATTAGGTTTTAATGTTTTATAATAGGTTTTAAAACCGTTTTAATTTTATTTGAGTTTGAAGTTTAAGATTTGAATTTCTCCAGGTCTCAGGTTTGAACATTTTTTTTGATTTTGTTCAGGTTAATTGGTTAATTGGTTTTAAAAAATCTTATTTTACTTTCTACAGTTTTTTTTATCAAGTTAAATGTTATTATAATATATTAGTTATATAGATAATTTTTAACACATCTTTTTATAATCTGGCCTCCAGTCTATTAGATTTAAGTTGGAGGTTTGTCGTCAGAGTGATAGTTTGACAGACTGCAGGTTTAGCATACTATTCTTGTTATATTTGACATTTCCAAAAAAACACGTTAATATTTTTATTCGAATAATCAACTTTAATATACACAATTTGATATTTTATTCATTGTGGTTATTAAAGGTAACATAAAAATATCTATTTTTTTTCTTCAAACGTGTTTCCTTAATCTGGGCCGAATTTTGCGTCCCTGGACACTTTTTCATTGTTAAATAGCCTTGTTTTGGAATGTTTTCACTATCTATAATATATTGTACACATATTGTATGCTATAGCTATATTATAAATAAAATCATTGGTAATGCATACTTCAATTGGTGGAAATTCCCGATGACCACATTATGGATTTAACCGGTGGTTAAAGTGGAAAATAATTGCCGGGGAGGGGGGGGGCTAAGGCTAATGCAAAAAAAGCGTCTCTTGAACCGTTAAACTTTATTTAATTTTGCTTTAAAATTTTTTGGATACTAAGAATCTAAAATAAGAATAGTAAAAAAATCAAACTATCATTAAAAATAATACGTAACTATTATACATAATACATGTTTAGTTTTACCAAAATATTTTTTTTTATAATATATGCAAACAATTTATAACTATAAATACCATTTTTTAAACTTAATTTATTTAATTTTCGAATATTATATACAAAACAATAAATTCTATTTCAATTATCAAGTAAACATTTAGATCTATTGGTACTCTAGCATTAGAATTCATAATATATAACATTATAAGTTTAAAATTATATGAAAAAAAAAAATATCATATTGATTTAAGACTGACTGCTATACCGACAGTTTTTTTTAATGAAAAACTTGCTTTAGCATTTTTCATTTTTATCAACTTACAAATATCTTAGAAGTACGAACCAAAAAAGCAAATTATAACTAACAATATTATTTAGCGACTGATGCACCCGATTTTTGATATATGTATTTTAAAAATATTGATTGTTTGATTTTTATAATAACTTATGAAATGTGTAAAAATGTATATATCAAAAATCAGCTCCATGGGTCGCTAGAAAATTTTGTTCTTTACAAATATTTTTTTTCATCTTTCTACAATATTTTCAAGTTGACAAAAATAAAAAAATGCATTGAAATATTTTTTAACAAGTATCGTAATTACACGACGATTAAAAATAATATTAATACAAGACTATATTTAAAAAGTAAACTAAAAATATATTAAAATATTTTTAAACCGATGGATTTTTATTTTTTTTTTTAAATTTCACAAAAATTGCCTATACAAAACCTTTTAAAAATCAGGTGTGTGTCGTGCTCTTAATAAATATACATTAACACCTAATTTTTAGCTTATATAGATAAAATATAATGTATCTTTTTAAAATATACAATAATATTATTATGAAACTAATACAATTTAATAATAAAAATAAAAATTCTGTATATAAGAATTCGTCTTAATTACTGTTAATCATCATCATTTAAATTATTTAAATTTTAGAAATCATGGATTGTAAATGGAAAACTGTATATAAATATTATATTATAAATACTATGTTAAAAAACCAGTGAAAAATGGAATAATGTCAAAGAATAACGATTTAATGATGCTCATTTGTATATGGTATAATTATATAATACATTAATTACTATCAGGAAGCTTTTTTATCTGAAAACTCTTACTTGATTCCCGAAAAGTTGTTTTCTATAAATAACAATAAAATAAAATAAATATAATATTGTAAAACTTTTGCTAGCTCAGAATAACGGTGGTAAATGTCGATAACATGATATTTGGAAATTATATTAAAATATATATCTAAATGTTTTTAAATTATTTAGTTTTAATTTTTAGAAAATGCATTAGTTAAAATAGCCCATATATTTTTAGCCCTATAAAAGTGTAGTATATACCTGTAGTGAATTCATTTTATATTTATGTTTATAATAAAAAAATCTCTAAAAACTGCAAAACTATGTGAAAAACTAAAAAATACCTAAGCGTGTATAGAGTAAAATGGCATATTTATGAAATAAAGATAATCAAAATATTATTTTATTAAAAATTATGTTGAAATATTGTAATTGCAAGTAAGAGGGTATAAAGGATTTTACCCCCTTCTCCTAAGAATATAAATCCAATTTGGAGACCTCATATCAATCTTATATACTAATAAATAAAACTTCAAGGGGGCAGGAGGGTAAATTTCCACTTTTCTTGAAATTCGCTCCTATACTCATATTAAATATGATAAAATTCTTGTGAAAACGTAATACTATTAGGTAAGTATATATAAAAGTGAATTAGTACACACAGTGGCAGTTTTATGGGGTTTTAAGAGGTACTGGACCCCCCTCCCAGAATTTTATGAATATTATAAAAAGTATATATCATTTAATCCACAAACACTTTTTATAATCAAGTATGTATACTGATAATCTGACCACCCGACCTAGTGCTGGAGAAAGGATGAATGACCTATGCTTATTTCTTCTTTTTGAAAGTGATATTATTTTGCCTAGCTATCACTGAGTACACGATTATTAGGTACATATTTTAAGAAAAAAATAACATATGACATTTTAACTGTAGAGTTACTGTAGTTACTACGAATAAAATAATAAAATTTTATCTGTGTAATGACTACACTGGTTATTTCAAAGGAATTTCAAGTTTTATAACTGATTAAATTGGTAGCTAAGCATTAAAGTATGTTTTCGTGAATGTGTATGTACCTTCCCTCGCTATAATTGGATGATTACGATTTACGACTCGGTTAGCACGGTAAATCAAAATATTTAGTCATGTTATTACCATGAAGTTTGATCTAGTTCAACAATTTGCGTGTACACGGTTTATTTTTTTGATAACAGTTATCGATAGCACTATATTATTTGGTAATAATCATATTATCATATTATAATTATTACAACTATTATTATTATTGTTACTATTAATAATATAAGTATTATTAATAATAAGTATAGATCTAAATTATATTAATATTTTCGAAATATAAACCATTGATGAATGTAGTCAACATTATTTGAGTATAATAGAACGTTTATGCACGTGCACGTACACGCGAACGTTACAATAGAAACCCACCTTTATTTGCATCGCGTTGAAAAGAGATATAAAATATAGTATCCATGGTAAAACAGAGAAATACAAAACAAACGAATACAACTGTATATTTTTATAATATAGAAAACCGTAATATTATTATCTTATATTTTTAGGATTTATAGTTTTTTAACAACTCATAAAATGTGTAAAAAGGCACATAGTTTACTACATAGGGTGCTAGATAATGTTGTTATTTATAGTTTTTATTTGATTTATATATTTTTATGATATTCTTAAGTTGCTAAAAATGAGAAACATAAAAATATTATAAAAAATAAATAAATAAATAAATAAAAATTCAATAACAATAATTTATGATAATAAACGGAACCACATATAATTTACATTTTTTAACAGTTGGATTTTCTTTTTCTTGAAAATTATTAAAAATTACATGTTTAGAATACTTTGAAATCGTAGGTGAGCAGTGGAGTCATTTCAGTTTTTGAAAGGGGGGGGCAAAATTTTTTATCGACCCAAAATAACTGGAAAACCCTGATCGCTGCGCTCGCAAACGTTTTCTTGCTGATATTTTATCTCAATACTATCTTATATCATTTTATATTTATTGTCATAGTCACAAATATCCCAATTTTTTCGGAAATAATATTCACTAAAAACGAGGTGGAGACTAAATATAGTACCTACTTGATGAGGATTTGTTTGAGGGAATTTATCTCCCACAAATCGCTTCCTAAATAGGGTAAATACAAATTAGTGTATTATGCTTAAATGTATACACAAAATAAAACAAAACATTAAATAAATTAGTAACATTAAATTATATTTAAAAACACAATGATAAATATTTTAAATTAAATTATTTTAAGCAATAACTGGATATCTCCTAGACTTCATGTTGCCAAACATGTCAATAGCTTGGTTTAGGTCTATTTTTGAAGCAGTATCTTTTTCTACAGCTATTACGAGTAAATAACTAAACCGTTGATCACCCATTGTCAATCGTAAACGTGTTTTAACAAGCATAAGCAAAGAAAAGAAACTCTCATTTGGATACGGTTGAAACTGGAAAAGTCAAAAGGATAGTTATAATTTTAAGTTTCTGGAAAATCGTTAGAAATTTTATTTAAAATTTTAGAAATAGAAAAAATATTACGAATACCATCACTTTGATTTAAATTAAAATTTTTGATTAGATGTTTAGCTGATTGAAGCAGGAGACTATTCATTTTAAAATGTTGATAGTGTTTAACGAGAGTCTTTAAATAGGAACAATTGTAATTAAAGTAATAAGGACTAGAGGAAAAACACCAGGCACCTTTAGCTTTTTTTCATTTTTACACATAATTCTTAAAACATATAAACATAAAACGAACGCAAAACATTAAACCTCAAACAACGGCTAGGCACATTAATTTGTTTATGCCATATGTCAACCGTTAAACAATAAACTTGGAAAATGGAAATTTGAAACCATAGAAATATAGAATAGATAGGTACCTAATACCCATACGGAAATATATGTATATGTATATGGAAACCACAATCAAAGAACATATCAAATAAAATATAGACGGTTCTGTTTTAAAAGTAAATATAGTACTATAGTAGATACGGGAAGACGTATAGGTACTCACATCACGGTGTAAACTTTGAGCTCGGCCGCTCGGGATTTAATTTGTTTTCTCAATATAATATCTGTGGAAATCAATAAGTAAAATAACTAGTAATATAGATCATTAATAGGTTCCTATTATAAGTTTTAACTAAACTATTGGTAGCGTCTATAGATCAATTTAAATATTATTATTAATTTTACGAGTACATCCACCTTACATCGTGGTGTTAGTTATTTGTTATTACTATTCTGCATACGCTATAATTATTTAGGTACTTTTAGCACGAATCGTGTCGGCATAAATAGTCGGACACCGGCGACCGGCCCATATTCGGCCGGACACTGGCCTGCTGTCAACAAGGGGGGAAGGCAAATGCCCACCCTCTCACCCCCCAAATGATGCCACTGTAGGTGAGATGTTCTCTTAATATAATATTATCTTTAAATTAGATAAAAAAAATGTTCAATGTTTTCTTTAAAAACTGACAAAACCTATTTTTACGTCTTTACCTATTAGTCTTTTTGTTACATTTCAGTATTTTTATTGTTCATATAAATAATTGATATATTTTTTTTAAATTACAGTTTGTTTTTTGTAAAAAAAATCCATAATCATCCGGTTTTCTTTCACATAAATTTGGAATTTAGTCAATAGACAATAGGAACATGTCAAAATTTAAATATAGTATATCAATCATTATTAGTATATGTCTAGTATAAAATGATAAATTATTATAGAATACATAACTAAAAACTGTATATAGTGTACCTGAAGAAGTTTTTTGTCGGTAAAAAAAATCGTCTTTGGAAAATACAATCCACGAATTTTTAGTAATATTAAATTAATTTGAATAACTTTGAGTAAAAAATTATAAAAATACTGATATAAAAATAATTTATTTTATAGTCGTATGGACTGATTCTTTAAAGAGGTTATTTTTTAAATTCTCTAGTAGATTTCTCAAGCATAAAGGAAAATACGTCTAACTTTTAATATTTATTTTGCGTAACAGAGAAACTAGTCTAGTATGAAACAAATGTGTTTCATGATTAGATAATGTCAAATTCATATTTTTATCTCGCATATTTTCGCATATTACGGTTATTTTTGGTCATTTGGGTTATATTCCTTAGGTTTTGGATTTTATTTTGCATATTTTGTAAATTATACTTTTTGTATTTTTTAGATATTTTTTTAAATAAAAGTAGGTACAGAAGAAATAAAATATTTAACGTCATTGCCATCACGGCAGGGACTGGATTTAAGTTTATTTATAAAGTCATATTATTGTTTACGGTACATATTCGATAAGTGAAAGTGTATAACACTTCTAAAACATCATTTAAATTCTTTGCAGTTTTCGTGTTATAACTTGATTGCTTTTATTTGGAATTAAAACCTGGTTATACCACCCAACTGTTGAACATTGTTGAATTTATCGTCGAAATAATTCACTTTCATATTACCAAAATAAATCTAAATGCATATGTTTAGATTATATTTTCAATTTTTCAAATGCATAAGTGCTTACATATTTTTTAAATATTTGGGTGTATGATTAACGGACCCCCACACTGTAGGATTTACTGCATTCTGCTGCTACCCCAGAATGTATAGCACTACTGTTTTCAAATATATTTTTTCAAGTTTTTTTCTATTTCATTCCGTTAAATGGTACTTCTTTTTGATTGTTTCGACATTTTTCCATTCAAATACTTTACTACAACACCAGAATATGTAATGTGACCATGAAGGTATACTGTATGAAATATCATAAGGTATTCTTCAGGATGGGGGTCCGTTTTGGAGGTGGAGGGATTTAGGAGTTAGCCAGGAGTCGGTGGTGTGCGGGCAGCGGTAACCAGTCGTCCGTCGCCAGTAACAGTTTCGGTGTAGTGGTGACTGTAATATTGTGTAGTTGGTGATTGCGGGGTAAACTATAACGACGGCGAAAAAGATTTACTACACTATTTGTGTTCCATGTGGTGCGCGCGTGCGCTCGCGTGACGGCAGCTGTAAACATGTATGCGTGTTGGCGCGTACGTGTGGCGGCGTGACTGTGGAGGTCAAATGGCGACGTTGGCGGTCGGCGGTGGTCCAACGGGGTCAAAAGGTCCCGCGCGTTCACAGGCGGCTGCGGCGGTGGCGACGGCGGCGGCGGCGGTGGTATTGATCATCAAATGGTGAGGAGGGGGCGTGGGGAGAAGGGGGCGAGCAACGGTGGAATCGGGCCATAGGACTCGAGGTGGTATCATCGTCGGCGTCGTCGGCGTCGTTGTCGTTGTCGCCCAACGCCGCCGTAACGCCAGGACCGGGAGGCGGTATGGAGTACATAACATAATAGCTATACCTATGTTATTATTGTATACTCGTCGTAGTATAGTAAACATAATATATATATTATATATATATATTCAGGCGGATACGTGTACGGCGTAGTACGCGTGTATGTATACGATATTGTTGCGCACGCGTACGGCCGGATCGGGGCGTACATAACAAACCCCGTGGAATACTCGCGAATAATAAAATCGTTAGGCGCTCGCGTTTTCGTTGGGGTCCCGTGTGCGGTCCGTGTCTGCGAACCAGTGACCGTCACCGCCTGCCGCCGCACACAGTACCGCGGCCGCCGTCGCATGATCACGTCGTCGCGTCAACGTCATCCTCGTCCGTCCGTCTGCCGACGGTTCCCACGGGCTCGTGCGCCGCAATAGCCGCGCGAGCATTTGGACCGTCGATTTATTCCCCCGCTCGCGTGCCGGGCCCGTTTCGCGCGCGGCCCCCATACACGGTGCACCGCCGCCGCCGTCCCACGGCCTTACGCCGCCGCCGTCCCACATGCCTGCCGCGGTAGCAGGCGGCCGCTGCCGCACGCGGAAGACGCCGCGCAGCTACGTTCGTCCGGCACGTCCGGGAACGGTGCCGTCGTCTACGCGCTGGGCCGTCCGTGCGGGCCGCGTCACTGTCACGGTGGTCCGCACCGTTGTCGCGGTCGAGTAGACCTGGGTTGGGGGCGTCTCGGCGACCGTGATGATGCATTACGCCGACAGGTCCATGCCGCCGCACTATTCTGCGGCCGCCGCAAAGCTGCATCACCTGCAGAATCAGAACCATAGGGCCGGCGTGTCGCCGGCCAGTCTTGGATTGTACGGTACGTATCAGTACCGCTGGAGCTGCGTTCTGTCGTCGATATCGATGGATGGGAGGGGGAGGGGAGGGGGTAATGGGAAACGAGGATATGCGTGTGCATAATATATAAGACGTAAAGCTTATTGGTCAATAAGGCATGAAGATTGTCAGCTTCATATTTATAGCGCCTTTTCTATGGCCATGGCATATTGGAATCGACGGAAGCATTTCTGTTGCTGTTTCGCCATAGGATGACATATTTAGCGAGCGATCAAACATGATTGAACAGTTGTTATTCCCGCGGGAAAATAATTTTTTTATTATTTTTGTAACGAATTATATCTGTATGAGTACAGTCTTAAATCGGAACAGAATAACTTGATAATTTAATTTCTACATTATATTTTGTAAGGACTCGCACATTATATTCATCTATAATTAATATGCGTGGATAAATATATTATGTTATGCTTTTATATTGTTCGTGATGTTGAAAATTTCTACATTGGTTGAATGTTAAATTTGTCATTTATGTCATTAGTCGATGTCACATAGAAATATTTATGGTTAATGATTATACGACGAAGATACAAAGCAAACGACAATAAATACGTTTGTATGTTTATTTGTACACACGTGGTCTATACAATGTTGTTGTTGCTGTCAATTTTTCATACTTTATAATATACTACTATAAATATACTTATTTATAAATAGACTCATTGATAAAAAATGACAGTGGCTGTGATTCTTACATAATTTTGGGCGTTTTGTATATCCCTAAAATCTCAATTAATTGGTAATATTGACTATTTACATATATGGCCAGTTATCGTTTGTATACTGCCTGTTTACTTACATTAAAAATTGTTTGCGTATCATGTTGGAGGCAATAGATATATCAAAAGAGATAACATCGTTTGCCCTCTACCTGATTCTAAAATGTGTTCGTATTTTGCGTACCATAGAAAGTTCACTTGAAAATTGTTTTTATAATTTTTAAAATCCTATTGAAATAGATTAGTTAGTTAGTTAATTTACTGATTAAGTATTTGACTTTATGTTTACGAAATATATACTTTTTCGAATAGGAGTCAAATCCAAAATGGAATTCGGGTTCTTTGGAATCGACGGATTGAATGTTTTTGAGTAAAGAGCATTCTGGTACCAAATTCATTCTAGTTGGTATTTTTAAAGAAGTTATTTTTCGATTTTATTAAATAAGTTGTATTTAATTGATGCAGTAATTTTAAAAATAGATAACTGGACGACCAATAAATAATAATAAAAAAAAGTGATACGGAAATTACTTATAAAAAGGTAAAAATAGGCAATAGTTTTTCGTCATGTACAAGATATTCGATTATACAAGTGGATAAGTAATTACATTTTACATTATAAAATTAACTTTTAAAATAAGATCAATAGGAATATAACTTAAATTTTCTTTTATAATATCTTTGAAATTATGCCAAAGTCCGTTTCAATCTAAGTATCTAATGGTAATATTCGTATATCGCGATTTTAAAATAAAAGGGATCAATTGTTCAAGACTTTGAGAGATTTTGGGACTTAGGTTCAATCTGATATATGTATTTTTATATTATACTGAACATTTTATTTTATGTATTTCTTTATTAATAGGGCTACGAATTTACTTTAATATTTTAAATTAAAAAAAAAGAAATAAAAAAAAAATAGGGACCCAATTATTTTATTTATTCAAAATTTTTAGTTTTTTCAACATTTACGATTATTATAAGAAGGTTAATTAATGGAAATTTTAAATTTAAAGATTAAATGCAAATATTTGTATGATTCTCAGATTCAATATTAAAAACTAAATATTATATTCATCATAGGTAAAAATATAGAACACTAACACATATCACAATTTATACAACACGATCGTTTAAAACAATTTAATGTAGTATTCACTTATCTGTTACTTGCAGTTAGATATACTAGTTTTATTAAAAAAAAACTGAAATTAAAAAAATTATAATTGTAATTTACCGCGGTATCAATGCTTATTTATATCAAAAATAAATTATGTCTTTTAAACGAAAGCTCAGTTTGAATAGGATTTGAGCGTATTTTGATAAAAAAAAATGTTGAAAACTAATACAGATAGGAGGACGATTCCCCATGCGCCCTTTCCCTTTTACTAATGTAAACGGTAAGCACAGTACCTACAATGCATATTATACTTAGGTACAAAGGTACATATATTATATATATACTTATATATATATATATATTATTGTGTTCTATTCTTTCATTCTCGTGATGTGTTAAATCAATCGACCAATCGATAAATAATTGTAGGACTGTTGTTGTGTTGTTTTTAAAGGACGATTGTGATGAATTATGTCTTGTTGCTTACAGGTTCGAGTCTGGTGAGCAGTACAGGTGAACCAACGCCGTCTACAGTCCGACAGTACGGTGGTTTGACACGGAAATACGCTTCGGATGGAGGCAGTGGTGGAGACGAGTTGGCCGCTTGTTTGCCACCAGACCTCCGACACCTATTATCGGCCACCACGGCCTCCATTCCGTCGTCACATCATCGACAGACGACCACACAACGGCTACAACAGCACGGGCTACTGCGGAGTTCCGCAGCAACAGCGGCCGCCAATTCTCTGGTGAGATTTAAGCTGGTACCAATATTATTATGCTTACACTGGACTGGACCACTAAATCTAAATCAACATTAAACGTTATTAGCGTTGTCAGTATTTAACATTTATTAATAACATTAAAAGAATCCACACATGAAATTTTAGCATGTATCATGCCAGCGTTAACTAATCAAAGACAAGATGGATAGGATGTTGATACAAAAAAATGCTGGTTAACATTGGCAGTATAAAGTTGAAATAATTGAATTTTTAGAAATAAAAACTAAGCGCTAAATTCTAAAAGCTCAAATGTAAATCTCTCTTAATATTATCTTATTGATAGTATTTAGGATATGATCTATAAAAGGATGGTAACTTCAAAGAATATATGAAACACAGTATGAAGGAGTAAACGAACAGAAGCGTTATGTATTTTGTGTGACGTGTGGAGAAAACAAAAAATTAATTTCTAAGCGGTAGTATAGAAGTGACTTCGGCAGTAGATAAAGCAAGACTGAGATTGCTAGGGGATATTTTAAGAAGGAAAGAGATAGAGTCAATAAGATTAGTGAAGAAAATGTTGAAGATAAGAGAGGAATAGATAGGTGAGAACAGGGTGATTGGATGTGATAGAGAATAATGTGGTGAGAGCTAGTGTAAATGGAGAGGTTGCGGGAGATTGGATTAAGTAGAAGTTGAGGACTAGGATGGTGGACCCCAAATAGTTTTGAGAGAAAGTGAAAAAAAAGAAGAAAAAGGATTTATCATGTTTACACCGGCAAAATAAATCGGTTTAAGTTATTCGATTGATCTGGATTAAAATAGTGGATTAACTGTCTGATCTAATCGTGTTAATTCAGTAAATTCTACTGAATTAAAATTTGTGGTCATGGTGTATATGTAATAAGTTTTACTACTGTCATATTAAAAATCACATTTTTTGCGTGTGGTTGTCAGAGTACTACGACTGCGCTTGGTTTGTACGGCGGTGGGAGAAAACCATGGACTTCGTCAACGTCGTCGTGGTCGTATAATGACGACACTGGTATTGGTTATCCGTCATCTATAGACCGTCGCATCGGTGGTATCAGTAGCTTGGATCCACATCATTACCGCACCGGTGGTAGAGCTATGGCCACAACGAGGTCCCTTGGTGGCGTTTACGATGGAACCAGCCTGTTGTATCGTTGTTCGACGAGTAATGTGTAAGCTTATAGTTATTACGATCAAAGAGATTAAAGAGTATAAAATGATAATAATATATTATATATTTATATATACAGTCCCGATCATCTGGAAAGACGATGGTACCAGAATCAGCAACAGAGACAAACTAGCAGTGGTGGTGGAAGATTAATCAGAGGGTTGGGCGGTACCAAGCACATGTCCGAAGTTTATGACGACGACGATTTGCTGAGGCTACAGCAAGACGACGCCACGGTGGCGGCACTATTATTGGATGATGTCGTTCTTGGAGGAGGATATAGCAGTCGGAACACGGTAAGTGTTATGGTCACTGCTGGCCACCAAAACCCATGAATTTAATTACGTAACATTAATTTTAAATCGTCTTGTAGAGCGTTTTTCTGATTTAACATAAAATATTTATTATATTCACACTCGCACTTACAAGCTAATAGAGTAAAATAAGACGGTCAATTTGATTTATTTTCATGCTTTACGGGCTAAAAGTATTAAAAATCCAAATGTCCCTTAACATCTTTTCTTTAGATTTCTACATATTTAAAATTGGATCAGTTTAGCTTCTATAATATTTACAGCTGTTTTGGTATCTGACTTACTTTTTGTTTATTGCCTATAACCACCTTAAAAGTGCTAACAAATTTATGAATACCAAAGTTGATTTAAAAAAATCTAATTCAAATTCTAATCCATTCTAATTCTGTGGTATGTCTATTTCCGCATAGGACTTTCTACCAACCAGACCAAGATCCCGGTCGTACGGTGGTGGTGAGGATCCATCGTCGACGACGTCTTGGCGTCATTGGCCCGACACAGGCGGTGGCAGTGGTTCCGGTTATTTAGGTGGCGCGTTGCGCGAGACCGCCATCGGATCATCGGCAGCGATTTTTGATCACAACGGCCACCGACGTGGGACCACCACAACGGCCGATCACAAAAGGTAACGTACACGAATGTGCAGATTAAAATATGTAATTCGGATTCCGGATTCAAGCCATTTTATCCAATTTTTGGATTCAATCCGTCAATCTGAATTTCGGATTCAATCAGTTTGGAAGTTTGAACTTTGGACGACAATAGCGTGTAGTAGTATTTCATTGAGTAATAAGCATAGATGATATGATTTACTATTATTTTTTTACTGAAATATTATATTATAACGTGGAGCAATTATGCAATCCAGATTAAACGAATTGATATAATATATTTATCAGTCCTGATGGGTCCGGCATTAGTACCTACGCGTCATACCTTACGGTGTAGTCTACGTTGTATACCATGACATGATAACACGTTGTGTGTTCATATAGATGGGACGTTCGGCGACATCACCAACGACAGCGGCGGTATAGCGATGGCGCCGGAGACTCAATGGATCCCCATCGGTCGTACGATTACCACCAGCACCTACAGATGTCGTCCAACTCGGCGGCGGCGGCCCTGATAAAATACGGTTCCAGCGGCCGGCGGTCCCGTTCTTGGGACCCGTCGCCGTCACCAACACCGACCGCCTATCTGGGCGGCGGTGACGACGGCTACGGCTACGGTGGCGGTTACGGCGATTATATGGACGACTACGGTGGCGGCGGTGGCGATTACGAAACGATGGCGGCTTTGGCGGCCGAAGAGGAGCACGACGAGGAGTTGCAGCGTGAGGAGAAAAAGGCCCGGATCAAAGCCGAGATCGCCCGGCGGCGTCGACAGATCGAAGACAACGTCCGGCTGCACGAGGAACTGTTGCGTTTGGCTCGCATCCGCGAAAACGCCGAGCACGAGTACTCGTCGTCCATGCTGCCGTCGTTATCAGCTTCAGGTAATAATCACACTATAGATAACATTATAATAATATAATAGATGTATGCCCTTATGCACGATCATATTATAGTAGGTAGTACATTATACGTTATAATATACATTCTGCAAACCGAACTTCCATCGCTTGTACATAAAATAATAGTACCGCGCGCTAAGTAAAAACGATTAAAAACAAAGTAGAGAACGCAAAAATAATAGCGTGGGTCTGCTGTGTACAGTTTACATAAAGGTATTATCACACGTATGGGTACATATCATTCATGTGATGCTTATATTATTTTCAAAAATCGTCTCGATGGACAACCAAATGGACCGATGTTCATATAAACCGCGTATATCGATAAAGAATATTGTACGTACAGATTATTATTTTGTGAAAACCGTAGTAATTTTTTTGTGACGTTTTCCGTTCAAAAAATTTATACCAGATTTTCGACAATATTCAGAAAATACGTTTTCCTTTCGACGTCAACACCCAGGTGGTTAATGAATAGACCGATATATTATGAATCGATCACAAATGTTGTGCAATATGGTACTTTTGTACACATTTTAGCGATAACTGTAATTTAATTGTTAAAATAACAAAATTATCAACAATGCCTATAATTTTATATTTATTTGTATTCGTAGTACCTATGTTATACGTCAATATACATGCTGGCCAATTGCAACTTTTCTCACTTATGCATAATAATAATATTTCATATACGAGAAAAACTTTCGTGTATTTATTTCACTCGTTGGTTGGTACGTTCTTATATTGGTTCTCAGTCCATTGGTGTACTTCAAGTGTGCTCATTTATAATTTTACTATTCATAAAATAACAGGAAATTACATTAAAATGTAGGTACTGAATAATTATCATAACTATACTACAAAAATAGATATCATTTATCGTTATACTAGGGTTGTACAAGGATCTATGTAATATTGTTCTATAATTATAAATACTATTTTTCGGACAATAGAGTGATAAAAGATTATTTAAGTAGAGATAACATTTTAATAGTGAATTTCGTCTAGTTGCCCAATTACTTCATATATATTTCCGACAAATTCCAAAAAATCACAAAAAGTTATATGAAAACATGTGTTCAACCAATTATTTGATTATAGTTATTTTGTTGTAAATCGGAAAATAATAATCTTAGAGCCAATAATTATATATCAAACGTAATAACATTAAAAACACATGTTCTCTGCACTATATATATATATATATTTATATTTATTTAAATAAACTGAACTCGGAATAGTTTTTTGAAAACAATATATATATATATATTCAAATATAAAACGATAATATTTATACACTTTTCTGTTTGAGGACCGAACAACGATGTTCCAACTTTCATCACCTGTATTATGCGTCATGTTTTTATTAATTGATTTTCCAAATTTTCATCGTGAGTTGATTTTTCTGTGTGCCAGGTACCATTATAAAACTATAATAAATAAAACTACTATATAGTCAAATATGTTTACAATAATAAAAATGGTTTATTGTTAATTCTTGTTCATTAAGAATAATATAATATAATAATAGGTACTAATACCGTTGAGAATTAAAAATTAAAATTGTATTTAATTCTTATAACGATCATAATTGTTGGAAAGTTAATTTTTCTATATTACACATATTTATATTTTTATAAACGTAGTCACTGTATTCAATACTATTAAAAAAACTATCGTAATCGTCGTGGAATTTTATAGTATTAATTTTGATATTGGCAGCCTTTGTGGCAAAGTCTAAATTTTACCGTATCAACTTTTTGCAATAATTTACATTTTTCTGCCCCGCTCCTATTTTTTTTCCGGATTTTCTGTTTTGATATGATAATAATTTAAAGTCCATACGAAAAAAAATGTAAAAAGTGATTTTCCCAACATTTCGATTTTTGGAAATACTGCTCTTATCTTTGGGAGAGCAGAATAGCTCCTTCGCGCGGCCCCGAATCTAAAATATCCACAAATAAAATTACACGAGCACGTTAAATAATCACTCTGTAAATGTTATTGTATTACGAAATAATATAATAATAATAAAAACTACCCGATTAAATTCTGTTATTTTTACAGAAGTTTGGTACGGAGAAATATATTTCTTTAAATCATGTAAATGTATATATTTTTTGTTGTCAAATATCGTGCACGTGCGACCGTGGCTGAGAACCTATATAGGTGCATCCAGACGGGCACGGAAAGGGCTGTATGTTTGTTTACATTTTAGGGGAGTCCGTGTCTATGTGTGTTTGCGTGTTTGCGTGTGTTTGGGTTTGTTGTTGTTGTTGCGTGTATTGATAGCGTATATACAATATATACTTGCGAATATATAAATATATATATATAAATTATATATATATATATTTATTATATACGTCTAACCTGCGAATACGGGAAAGCGTGACGGCGGCGTATGTACATATCATACAGGTGGCTGCTACGCGGGACGGCGGCCCATGACCGAGGACGAGTGTCAAGTGTTTGCGCGCGCGGCCGAGAAGATTGCCGAAGAACGGTCCATGGAGCGGATCGCGTCCACGTTCCGGACCGCGGCCGCGGTCGCCGCCGAGGATTACGCGCGGCGGGTCAGCGGCCGCGGTGGATCTTACGACGATTACGGTCTGACGATCGGCGAGTACACACCGCCGCACGCCATGCCGCTGTTGCCGGACATGCCGACCAGAAGCCGAAGACTGCTGGAGAACCTGGGCAGTTCGCCGATCACGGACTCCGTGCTCCTGGACGGCGAACAGAAGTCCATGCAGAAAAAAGTCAACTTTCTCGACGTCCTATAAGTCCCCTTGTTGTTCGCACACTCAAACCCCCACCCCCCGTGTCGTATAGGGAGGGCGTACACGACCGACAAGCACATGATAATAATGATAATGATAGTAGTAATAATAATAATAATAATAATAATAATAATAATAATAATAATAATAATAATAATAATAATAATAATAAGATCTGTATAGCTCAGTGATTTTCAACCCGTTTCTGCAATGACTTTCAACGGATAGGGCGAGAGAGAATTTTTTTTATGTATAATATTATACAAAAACTACAAATTGTATACCGGATAGATCATCTCATAGACCTTATACTAATAGACCTACTTTATAAATAGTGTAACTGTAGTAGATGTTGGTCAAACCTACCTGTAGTCAGGGTTGGGTAAGATATTATAAGAAAAGTTCTTGATACATGATACACGATACATTCATTTTGGGTGTCTTGATTCAATATAAAGGTATCAAAGATACATAGAAGATACAAGAATAATTATTATTTTATAGTAAGAATTATAGTTATAATTAAAATTCTATAAAAAAATATGTTTATTATGTTGAATATTTCTAAAAATATAAATTAATAACAATATACAAACAAAATAAATCACATTATGGAATATATATAAAACATACATATATGTGTATTGTTTATGCACTATACAGCTACATAGATATCAAAATATTTTCAATAAAAATAAATTTAAATAAATATTATTCAATTACAATTTTATTCAAAATATTTATACTTATTAAATATAAATAATTTATATTTGAAATATTATAAAATAATAATAGTTAATATTATATACCTAGTATTTCAGTTACGTGTGCTCGAGTTTATTTCATATACGATTAAAAAATTATATTGTATATTTTTATAATTTCGTGACGTAACGGTATAATGAAATTCAAGCATGAAAAACTAGAAGAAATACATCGTGAGTTATCGTCAATATTAACAATCAACAACAAATATCAAAACAATTGTTTTATTTTTATAATAGGAAGAAAAAAATTTTTAAATGTAATTACCAACTACCTCTAATAAGTTTTTTTCATCATTAGATGTACCTTGTATATTTTCACATAAAAAGATATGTAATACTAGAAAAAAATGTAACTAGATACAACATACAAGATACAATCGTATCAAAGATACATGTATCTGTGATACTGCCCAACCCTGCCTGTAGTCCATAATCGCATTAGTGTTGTCACTGAATATCTAGTATATAATATACGATAATGTTGTAGGTACTATTATCAGTTCTCATTTGTATACGCCATGTATGACATAAATAAAAAAAAAATTTAACTCACCAGAAAACAATAGTAGGTACAGAATTATAGTATAGTTTAAATATACACTCGGAAAATATATATTCGCGAAAAACAAAATGATAAAATTTACGTATAGTTGTGATAGTAGTGAAGGTAGCAACACTACAATATTAATATTATTATCGTGCAGTCACAAATCACACGTGAGAAGTGCCCTCTATCTATTATGCATGTACAAAAGGTCAGTCTATTAGCATGAGTTATATGGATAACTTATGTACATGTAAATATTTTATGTATTATATATTTTTTTTTCTCCTAAAATAATCGTTTTGTTAATATTCAATAAAAAATGTGCGTATTTAAGAATGAAAAACATATATGGGTGTATCTCTATGGGTTACGTCAATAAAAGAGGCACGGAATCTGAGAACTAACCATACTTTTTCTAATACTGCCCACAGTTATGTATACTATTATAGGAGTGGCTGTTTTCCTATATGCGGTCTACGTATTTTGAATTTGTATTATAGAATGCGGTATACTTAGGTTCAATGTCACCGGGTTCTATACAAGCTTATATACTTCATAGATCGTATTTTATTTATTTTATATTCGAAGAAATATGACATACAACATAAAATATCTAAAATATCTTATCTAAGACACAAGAACAGAAATACGAGTTATTATCTCATTATGATTATGATAGCATGACAATTTATATTTACCTACATCTATCTGTTACGGGTATCTAAAATATTTTAATTACCATACCACATATTTAGTCCCAGATAGGTGGAAATCGGGATGGGGTTAATAAATAAAAAAGTGATGATACACTAACTAAAAAATGCGTTGACTAATAAAAAGGTCAACAATATTTTGATACATCTTTTATTATTATTTATTTATTATTTTACATTGAAGAAACGTTAAATATTAAACTTTAAAGTTTAAACTTGGTTAATTTGATTAGGGGGGCGTTTAAGTATTACGTAAGCGCTTAGGAAGAGGGGGGTCTGTCGTGTACTTATATTTTCTGATAAGGGGATGGGGGGGGGGGGTTAGAACCATGCTGATGATGCTGATGTCAGCAGTAATAAAAAAAAAAAAAATATGCTGACGTAAATAAGTTGGGGGGTCGGACATTTGCTAACAATTGCTGATAAGGGTGAGGAGGGGGTCTAAAAAGGCCAAAAATGTGATGACAAAATACTTGAACGCCCCCTAGCATGCAATTACATATTACACTTTCTGCACTATTACACACTAAATCGTTACAAGTGTGTTATTAAGCGTTAATCTAAATGTATATTTTCTTAATTATAATGATTTTGTATATTATTATATATTTATTGCTAAAGACGAAATATTGTATTTCGATTTGTAGACCTCTTTCTGTATTCTATAATACAAATATTCACTGTATACTATAAAGTTTAGGTAGACCGCATATTAGGAATACAGTCGTAAATTTCAGAAAGAGTTGATAAGGTAAAAACTAAGTGATTATACGCTTTATATACGAAACAATGTTTTTAAAAATCCAAAGTCGTAATTCCTATCTACTTTTCACTAGATTTTGGATTTTTTAAATCGTTTATCCAAATTTACATATACGCCACTGAATATTACCTACTATTTACTATTTATTATTTATATACCTGTACACATGTAACATTATGATATTGAATGAATTTAAAAGAACGAGCGTCAGATTTTATTTATATTGTATTACCCCATTTATTATTATTATTATTATTATTACTATTTATTTATATGGTACCGCTTGGTACCATCAACATTTTGTGTTTTTTGGGCCGTGGACGCTATATTTTGTGTATTGTCAAGTTTTTACCTCGTTAATATTTTTACGTGTCTTGTCATGTCGTAATTTCATCGTTTCTTTGTTCGGTATATATAATAGGAATACAATAATACTTTTTTTTATTTCCATACAATCAATCGTATATTTTTACCATTATACTTTGGTTTTAAATTATTCAATTTTTTTAGCTGTTCAAGTGGTAAAAAAAGGAACTGCCAATTAATAGATCATAAACTCTGATTTATCATTTCAATATAATACGAAATTTTCCTATCAGTTTTGTTTTAGAATTTGATAGTATTTCACATTGATGGTGTTCACTTTTACATACCGTTTAAATATCCAATATTAATCTATAATTTATCGGAATAATACATAAAAACTTAAATTCTATAAAATAATTAGTTTTATTTGAACAAATACGTGTTTTGGAATTGATTTACATTCGGTCAAATGCACGGGTGTCCGGTGTTTTATTGTTAATATTTTCGTTCCCCGTTGCTCCACGATTGATCAACCAGTTCATCAGATCAGCCGCTTAATAATACCAGCGACTCCACGGTAATGAAATTAGCTTGTATCCCCTAACCTGATTGTGTATTAATATCCTGCATATGCTTTTATAATTCGTCGTTTAATTGTTACGATATATTTTGCCGTTTTTAAGACTCATGTAAAATACATATAGGTACGTTCATTACCTATACATAATAAATAAATTATATATATATATATATATATACCTAGTTTTTTTGTACCTATCCGGGTCTCCTGAGTATGAGCGATCCGTGTAAACTACATTCTTTGAGTATTTTTTAATTTGGTATCATATAGGAAATATTGTATTGTTTGAATATACCAGGTGTAATATGAACAATACCAACTACGCTCTGCTACCAAATGTGGGCGCTATGAAATTTCTCGTGGATACTTTACACAGATCGCTCGTACTCGGGAGACTCGGATGGGTACAAAAAAACTAGGAATATGTGTAGGTAATGAACGTTTATGTATTTTACATGAACTGTAAAGCGAAATATATCGTAACAACTAAGGGAAGAACTATAAAACATATGCAGAATATTTATACACAATTGGGGTGGGGGTATGCAAGGTAATTTTATCGCTGTGGAGTCGCTGGTGTTATTGAGCTGCAGAGTGGAGATCGATGAGCTGATTGATTGATCGCGGAACAGCGAAACAGAACGAAAACGTAAACAATAAAACAATGGAGATCCATGTGGTACTGACCGCGTAGAAGTAGTATACGAGTGAGTGCGACTTGTGATTATGAGCGTTGAGATCGGGAAAGTTCATACCAAAACGGGAGCACGACCGGTATTGACCGCGTAGCAATGGTATTGGTTTGGAACGAAATTGAGCAGAAGAATGCTAGCAATCGCACATTGGGTTTGATACTTCACAACGGCAGTAAAAAGAAAATGGTGGACTTGTAGTTTAAGAAATTAAGTGGATCGTAGCTGGAAAAAACACGGATTGTATTTTCTTGTGAGCAGCAGAGAAATTACATACAGCCAGGGCTAACGGTATTGGCGATAGAAAGTGTTAAGCTGTAATTAATAAAACGGTTTCAACGTTCTTTTCATTGTAGGCAAATAGCGTCCATGATATGCGAAAAATACTTGCAAAGCTTCCCCGTCCTTTTTAATGATCTCAAATTTAATTAGTGATATGCCTCAAAACAGTATATCGTAAGCACATTTTTACCACCGTTGTTCTTAACAGGCATTACCTATTTATCGATTTGCAATAATATTTTTCTAAACAGTTCGATATCGTAAATGTTGAAAACTATGTTGTTTTATTTTTTATTCATTCGTTTATTATACTTCGGAAGAGCATTTAGTAAAATAATTAATTATATAATATGGCACTTGTTAGACATTACACCCATTTATTTAAATTAATACAATAATATATGTACGGGTACGACCGTAATGGGAAGATGACGAATGCACATGTATATGCAATTAGTTATAGTGTTAAAGAACAGATCAAAAAGTTTAACATTATTACAATATAATATGTCCATTTCTAATATTTAAAATTAATTTTTTTTATTTGTGATATTTTGAATAAAAATATCACACAATATATTCTCAATCATCTCGTATCCGGATTGGATATTTTTTTAATTAATTGAATAGATAAAATTGGGTAAGTACGTTTTGTAAAAACTACTCGACTGTAAACTATGTTCGGTTCACAATAATACATATATATTTCTATGTTTGTGTATATTTCAATTTTAAACTACGTTTATTTAATCAATTTTTTAACTCAAATGCATTCTGGAAAAAGGTATAATAAGATATTATAAATTATATGACATGATGTGCTTTTATAATAGTCTTCATTTGCAATATACATTATGATCACACATGTGCCTGGGGATCTTATTCGACAATATTAAAAGTATTATGCTCAAGGACATATAAACATAGTTTATATGTTCTAATTAATAAGAGTATGATAAACGTATGTATATATCAAATTTAGATCACGGGATGTTAATGAAATTGAACTAGTTAAATAAATTTAGATTTTAGTATATTCTTTAATCCTTTCATGAATATTATATTGATCAAATTTATTGTGTGATTTATTTATATACTATAAGAATTGAGTGGAAAATTTAATATTTAATTAATTAATATGCGTACATTGTATTTGATAAACGGTTTAACACAATTTGTTTAAATTTTATAAGAATATATTATTTTTTTTATGGTAGGCCATCTTTTTTTCTATATAACATAATATTCTATCCTCTATTATAATCGAACATAAATCCGAAAATTTAAATCAGGATTTTAATTTACTAAAAATTCGAGCAAATCAATATAAGATTTTGTAACTTTAACTCTGTGTATATCATAATCATAATCGCTTTTTTATCGTAAATATATTTTTACATTTTACCAAAATCTATAAATAAATATATATATACAGTGTGTTCTTAAATATCTAATTATATTAATTAAATCATTGCAAACCTATTAAAGTATAATAATTTGCAAGGATTGTATCTTCGATCGGCGTTTAAATACTTCTTTATTTTATAGTGTACATAAAAGTTTTTTCCAAATTATTTGCAATATTTTGATCATACTTCAGGTATTTAGAGATTTAAAATAAAATTTGACATTGTAATTCCAATTTTTATTGTTTTTTTAACTTGCGGAAATGCTCAATCGTAATACAGTAAAATTGAAAGAATTGTTATGGAATTTAACTTAACCGTATGACGGAAAATATATTGGGAAATAACTTCATGTATAAATAGTGATAATACGTATATGATATCAGTATTGGTTTTAAACTTTTTACTTAATTTTATTAACTCTCCCTTGCACGTTTTTTAATATAAACATTTAAATAACTTAACCCTCCGATTCTAAGGGGGTTGGTCCAAATAATTTGAACGTTGGGCACCTTCGCCCCACTCCCCCAAAAAAATTGGCAACGCACGTTATTAAATACGAATAATAATTATTGTATTATAATAGCAAAATAATTCTTAAATGAGTAAGTTTTGATGAGACAGGGAAATTTTACTCTGAAAACAAGTGATATGTAAAATGTGGGCTATTCGGTAAAAAAAGCAAAATATATCATGAATTAATTTATAAAAAATATTTATTAATTATTAATTAATCATGTTTTGCATCGTATTTTTTGTTTGACTTTTCCATGTATACTAAAACAGAGAACATAGACTCAATTCGATTCCTCCAGGGATTTATGTCAAACGACACAATATACTAAATTGTACAAATGATAAAATAATATTATTTTATTCTTAATATTGATAATAATAATCGTTCACGTGCTTGAAACGAACAGCGGTTACAATTATATTTCGATACTTTATATTCTCTCGAATTACTAATGAAAAAGATTTTTTCGTATATTATAATATTAAAACTATCAAAGAATTTTTCTATAATATAATGATTTATTTTAGGAATGTACTTACACTAAGGGTGTCCTTAGAGAAATTAGCAATTGGGAGCATTTTCCCCCCCCATTCCTTTTTTTTTTTTACTACTGTGATGTTTTGCCTTAAGATCAACGATTTATTTTATGGTCGTAAATAATATTTTGCCCCCTTGATAAATTTCTTCAAACAACCTTGACTTATGCACAAAATAGACTTAATCACTTGGGTTTATGTTCCGTATAAGATAAATGTATTTCTGAAAATTATAAACACAATATACATTATTTATTTATTTATCACATATTATTGTGTGCTAAGATTTCTTTCATCAGTATTATACTCACTTGTGAAACTTTTTCATTTAGACATTTAATCATATCAAATATTAAATATACGTATAAAGTATACAAACAATAATCTGTAGTATTACATATCTATCTGGATCTATGTTGAGCAATTTAATTATACGAAATTTGTTTGTTTTTATATAATTATATACATATATATTATTATATATGTGTGTTATACCTAATCGGTTATTGTTACCATTGTTAACGCGTGTTCGACTTCATATTATGTCCGGACGAAATGTTAATTTTAATGTATATAATGTTTAATGTTTCACATCGCATATTACTGTTGTAAAATATGTTATTATGTGTTAGTTATATATATACATTTGTTGAATAATTACAAAAATAATATTGATAATTTTACGTGAATTTGTTTATATCATATATATTATATGAATGATTTATATAGACAATATGTTTATGCTCGTTAGGAGCACCTATAACGTATACAAATTCATTTATCGTTCATTCGAAATACTCGAAACACACGCGTTTTAGAATCTGAAGTGTAATTATTGGCATGTCGAGAGGATAGATAGTGTCCCTGTGTAATTTTATACTTATTTTATTAGAATTACATTTGTATGTGTTTTTATTTTTTCGATTTTGACTAGTAACACTTTTTTTTTTGGTTCGAATGAACGTTAAAAAAGTTCCATAATTTATAAAACCGTGCATAGATTAGAATAATAAATTAAAAAATTGGAGTTTTCGCAGTACTTTTGTGAAAAAAAACCGCAAACAAATATTTACTGGTTCGAATAGAAAATATCTCGGTAGTTTATAGTGATAATTTAGAAAATAGTAGTAAATTTAGAACTAATGTCACGTTATTGTTTCGGTTCTTATTTTATACGATTTTATACAATTGTATAAAATAAATATTTCTGATCACTTGGAAATGTAATAGAAATACACAATTATCTTGTGCCAAAATCCGAGGGAAACGAAACGAGTGTTGAACGTCCTGCAGCTTATTGTAAAGTCTTAACTAGGCTTAGCATTTTCATTTAGCTACAGAGGACGGTTCACGCGTTATCTATCCCATGAAATATTCTTATAATTACGCCAATGTCTAGCATGTACAGTATTTGAATAAATATATTATTAGATAACATTATGATAATAATATATCTATATATATATATATATATATATATATATATATATTGTTACTTGGTGGAAATATTATTTGTTAATGTGGAATTGAAAAATTAATTATGATAAATCAAAACCAAAAAAATTTTGCTTTCAGGAAGATAGAAGAATAACATAACGAATTTGGACTGCAATGTCGACGTGATCAATGTACTACCAGAGAATTCTAGGAAAAAATCCGGTTTGGGAGCTTATATCGTAATAGGAAATTGTTGAGGTCAAAAGACTGAGATTTATTACGCGTTTAAATTGTCAGTTGTCGATGGGCACAAAACATTTTTTGGTATTAATATAATTAAACTTCTAAATATTTTTACGAGTTTTGTTACATACATCATTTTGTGCTTTTAGGTCTTAGAAATAGTGTGCTTACTGCCAACTACTACGTACTATATAATTATTATGTTTCCCCACAGTATTGTTTTATTCTATAAATCATATTTAAATTTCACCACATGTATAATTTTCGAAAATTGTTAATTGTTTTTTTTTTATATATATATAAAAAAAGCCTTAATATATTTTCTCTTCTATTGTATATAAGCAATATTAGACATATTGTATATAACATATACCTCTGCCTATACGATGTGGAAAAACATAGTATATAGATCCATCTTATTTCAATTTATTTCTTCGCCCTGTTATCTTCCATTTATACATATATACGTATGTATTAGAAAAAGGTTATTTATAGTTAAAACCAAAAAGTGTGCGATTTATTTATTTTCCTTATACCTACTAACTATTAAAGTATAAAATTATTATTAATATTATTATTATTATTGATAAATAATCGGGAGTTTAGAAATTACACGGCGATCACAGAAAATATTTTACTATATTCACCGAAATAATTTTTCGTGCACTTTTTGGGTTTTTATTTTTTATATTTGGCTTATATTCGGTTTTAACATAATATTTAATATTGTGTACCTATATTTTTACAACAATGTTATACGATATGATTTCTAATAGTATGTTATAATCGCATGGTAAAGTATCGGTACAGTCCAAATTATTATAAATTCATGTAAAATTATGTCAAAACTAAAAACAATTCCTTTTCATTTGTTACCGATGAAATTCAAATGTTTATAAGGTGGTTTTTTGTTTTTTTCATAAAACATTAATATTATTACCGAGAGATAATATTTACGAATATTGGTTTAAAAACGATATTTTAATTTAAATATATAGATACTTACCCTACACGGCTATACATATTTATTCATGTCACTCACAAAATAATAATATTAATTACATCTAGTTAATTATTTTATCATTGTTTAGATCAAGTATACCTACATTAAAAAAAAAAAAAAAAAAAATTAATATTCCACCAAGTAATGATATATTTATTATATTAGTACCTATCTCAAATTATACTTACATTTCAATGGATGTACCTACTCGATTAAAACATTAATTATTGTAGTTATATACTTTTGTTGGATATTATTATTACCTAATCATACGAGTATTATTATTAAAAATAATTTACTATTGTAATAATTAGTTATGTACCTAATATTTATCATGTATGAAATATTAAACGTTTTTATCTTGTTATACCCTAATAAATTGTTGTTAACTGTTTAAAAATCGTCCAATTTAAATTATAAATCTAATGAGTTTTCGTCGTCATTAACGTAGGTATAATAAATGTACGACCTTCATTGTTATTAACATTATTATTATTTTTAATTTTTTAAAAGTTTTATTATTTGTCACAATATTATAATAATATTTAATATACTCATTGTTATCGAATAAATCGAAGGAAATGCGAGTTCTAAATACGCACTATAAACAGCATTTTTCTGGATGTATGTATCTAAGTATATATACATTATACCTATATGTTATTATGTTTTATTATTAGTACCTATTGCTATTATTATTATTATTATTATTATACTATAAACCATATGTATTTAATCATATGCATTCTCATGTACCTATATACCTCTGTTTAATTCGGTCGAAATAAATCGTTTATACTGGTAAAACTATTAAATACCTCGTTACGTCTTTTGTACAATAAAGATTTAACTTGTTTCGTACGCAAAAACTATAACGACAATGTGATTCAAAGAATAAAATATGATTATTAAAATGTTGTGAAAATAAAAGCGAGATATTATCTTTGAATTTACGATAATTATCATGTGTTGTGTTTATTTTATTCAAAATTCCTTGCAATACATAATTATTTAATAAATACACTCGTTATAACTTATAGGTACATAATCACTAAATTAAATATTTATTAACTAAATGATGTTTTAATTGTAGGTATATATGTTTCTAATGGAATATGTAAGCACGAGTTGTATTTGAAAAAAAAACGGTTTCGTACCTCGGAAGTAATTTGTTCCTTCCACAAAAAATTCAAAATATATCTAATTTATTAATGAAACAACATGTTTCAAATGTTATGTATAAACTATTGATAGTTTTTAGCCATTTTTCTGATACTTTTTCCTCATAATATATTTTATTTCGTTTAATTCCACAATCCGTTTACACTGCCACCTGCCGTATGTGTATTTTCGATTAAAAACTCCCACTATTCTGTATAAGGTGATTCCAAAATATGACAGAAAACGTTTTGCGGTGGCACCCGTGGATCGCACTGTTATTCTATGACAAAAGTTCGTGGGTGACATCCATGATGATAACGTGTATTTATCGAAAGAGCGTCTAAACCGAGACCAGCATCTTTGATTTATACGCATGCGCAAACACGATGACCGTGATATTATACGTGAGAACAGATAGTACTATGGTTTGCTGTTAATAGCATTTAAAAAAAAAAAAAAGGCGTGGAGAAACATAGCTGTGAGGACGAACCACGCTCGCTATGCTCTCGAATATCGCTCCGCTCCGCTTCAATCGAAAATATCCCTCGATTTGCTTTGAAACACTACGAGAGTAAGGTAGGTGTATAATAAGTAGATAGGGTATTATAACAGTATGAAAATATATCGTGTTCGTACATGCGCATAAATCAACGATAGGTACTGGTCTCTGTTTAGACGCTTTTTTTTTTTTTATCGATCCGTATAGTAACCGTTATCTGGACGAAATCACTATAAATTGTATTATTATTTTATATTTTCGTACATTTCAATCATGTATTATACCAAGTACCTTCCCATCTATTATTGATCCGACTATTTAACGAACAAAAATCACGTTTATGGCGTTGTGCGACAGCCAAACGATAATCGAGGAAAAAAGAGTCGGTGTACAATTATTTTTATCATAGTTAGGTTGATCTCTCGTACATTTTTGTTTAGTGACAATGATTGTATATAAACCCAAAAATTGTTTTATATTCAGTTAGGGCAGTAAATGTTTTTAAAATTTTCAGACTTCCGTAGTATTTTTCACGATTTCGCGTCAGACGAGAGGAGAACAAAGTGATATTCGAGTTAACATAAAATTTGAAAAATTGGAAAACCGACCAATAGTGGAATTATGTACTTTATCTGCCTATTTATATGAAACACTTAATGGGTTAGAAGACTACATTGTGGAAAGCAAAGTCCATTTACGTCAAGGGTGAAATTTTCTTAAAATTAATAAGTTAACAATATTTAAAAAAAAACATGGTTCACTGACTATTAAGGATTTTCGATAATGTATATAAATTGAGGTAGGTACACGAATTGTACTCAAAATATGTTGCACTCGTAAGGTAGTACACTCAAATGGAGTTGTGCGTATAAAGTAGTATTTCTGAAGATATTGCACTGAAGCCAATGTTATAATAATTAGTTTCTAATTAGTTAGATCAACAATTATGTTATATACTGTTATATAGCTCAATAGCTGTTAATAAAATATATTAGTTGAACATTAAGTTAACATAAAACTTAAAAGATAACTTGCTATCAAAGACAATTTTCAGACCTTAAAACTCAAATTTATTTCTATTAAGACTTAGAAACCTCAAAAACTAAAATGTCTATAAATAGCCCAAAATTTAAAAAAAATTAAAAAAAACATAATCAACGTAAATATATTACTAAATTAAATATTCGATGTAAATTTCAAGTTTTTCAAGTCATTATTTTCGAAATAACGAAGAAATGGAAAATCTCGATTTGACGAAAGCGTATATTTGCCGTTTTTCATCAATTTTTGGTAGTTTTTTCTTACGCATTAAAAAACTATTTAATCGAAAAATGACCTCTCTAAAGTACCAACTAGATGAAATTTATTATAGGAAACCATATAAGCATATAAAGATCGGAGCACTCCTTCTGGTAGTAAATTTGTTAACAGAGAGAAAAAAATAATAAACATCATTGTAGAACCACTAGCTCCCTCGCTCCGTTCAGAATCTAAAAGATTATCAAACGATTTTTCTAATAAAAATGACTTTACGAAGTTTTTTACTCTAACTCCATTTATTTATTAATAATTTCAAGGGAAATCTACGAATGCGACGATATATTATTTGTATATTTTGGTAATTTATTTTACCTTGACTTTGTATCTTAATAAAATAAAACTGATCAGTAGATGCTTTTTTAATGATAATATTTATGACTTGAATCAATTCGTCTTTACTCGCCAAGCTTTTTCATAAACATTTTTTTTCAGTTCACATGACTAGAGGCTCCATGATTTATTATTTTACGAACAGAGATTTTTTCAAGAATGTAAAATATAGATAAAATGTGCTTCCAATGCTGAAATACCATTGGCATAGCGTACTTCCAGCTTATAGCCACTGAACTTAGATAACTACATAATATAATTTTTTCTTTTTAAAAATATGATAGATACGACATATAACATTGGATATGTAAAGTAAAAATTGGTGTTGAATGCGTAATATAAGTATCGGTCAGTAACTGGTGTATTCAATACCAATGACAATATTATCGGAAGTTTGGACTCGGGTCAAATGGTGCCATTGATTTGCCTATACTAGACGCCGGGTCATGCCAATATGTTGTAACCGCAGTTCCTATAACAATTTATTATTATAGAGAATCTTCCCATATTAAAGGTTAGAATCTATGTGAAATAATTTATATTGGATTTGGGTTAGTCTATTATTACAACTTGTTATTTTTTTTTAATTAATGTTTTCAATTTTATACGATGCGACGGGTGTGGGGGGGGGGTGAAATTAAGGTGAAACGTTTAAAACATGTTTTAGTTTTATTATAAACCTTTGTTCCGTGGTATGTTTTTAGTAAAGACCATAAGATGTGTTTACAATGGCATGGCATAATGATTTTTGGCTGAAATTTTGGTAATCAAGTATCAATGGACAATATTATAATCAGTGGCGTGGCGTGGGTATAAGCAGTGTAAGCATTGCTTACATTGGAACTTTGAAAACATTTAGGTGTTTTCAAATTTGAACTGTATAATATTAGGTACCTATATATATTATATAAATAATTTTGAATTTTTGTATCTACAATACAACTAATAGTTTCTAATATAATATTCTTATTCAGTTTCTTTATCGATAAAATATCGACCAAGTAAAAATATTTTAAAAATAGATTAAATTTATTGTTAAAATCGCGGACTATTGTTAGATGTACTATTGGACCGAGATATTGAACACAAATTACACAATAATAATACGTCATAGGCCATAGCAGTAGCTGCAGCTATATGCAGCCATAGAAAAGCATACCACCTGTTATAGCTACCCGTGCCGGTACTCGTGTAAGCGATTTTGATACCCCTTCCTATAACCATAACATTAAGTCTAATGATATAAAATTAAATTGTAGAGTGGAGCACTGGAGGGTATGTTTTCGTGTGTAAGCGTTATTGAAATTCACTACAACTACGTCATAACAAGTTTATAAAAATCTTTTAAAGCACGGAATGAAAGCAGGGGATGGAATCACTTTGATCGTTTGTCGGATAGAATACTATTGTGGATGTATAAATTAATAGATAAATGTATTGAATTTGAAACAATGATAAAACATTTTTTCAATAAAATAATATTATTAGCAGTTTATATTGTAAAAATGTTTATAACATAAAATGTACTTATAAAATAAAAATATAAAATGTACCCTGTGAAAATTTCAAGTTTTTAGTAGTTCTTTCTGATCGAAAAATTATGTCTTCATTTTAATAAGCAAAAAAAAAGGTCATTGCCATTCTTCTGCCTAGAAAAACGGTTTCAAAATTAGGTGGGTATATTTTTTGAGTAAGTGCTTACTACGTTCTTAACACCACGCCACGCCACTGATCGCATCACTATGTCCATCGATACGTTGGAAATAGAAATGGTCTAAATTGCTATATTACGTGTGTGATAGGAGAGACAAGACAATCACCATTTCCAATCCCCTTAAGAGTTCAGTGTATTTGAACATTTGGTATGTAATATGTATACACTGCATGATGCGCACACACTCAGTTATACCTTATATACCATATATTTTTGGAAAACATTTGTTATAGGTAGTTTTAAGTTTTTTTTTTTTAATATTAACAGGAAATTTAATTTTCAACTTTTTTACATTATGATTTAAATGTTTTTAGGACGTAACAAGTAGGTACAATATTATTCACCGTAATCAGTGGCATATTTTCAACTTTTTTCTGGGGGGGGGGGGTCCAAAAAATATTGAAAACCAATGATTTATGTAACCATTATATATTTTACTACATTTAGAGACTGTTGTTAGACTGTTGATAAAGGGGGAGGGGGTTCTGTGGTCCATGCACTATTATTATAAATAATACTTATTCAAAATATTTCATTTGCATTTTGAACTTTTCTAAATTTTCATCAAAAAATGCACTTAATTTTGATATTTTTAGAATATTTTTGTAAAATATTTTGAATCACATAGAAAAATGTGATAACTAAGCATAAATAAAAATGAGTGACAATTGACAAATATATATTTTTTAACATTTTAAATTAATAAATTTTATAAATATATGATTTTTGGTATATATGCGTAATAAGAATACAAACAGAATATACCTAGAAATGGATTGTGAAAAAAATTAAATAACATATTGAACAATTATAAAATATTTGGTACCTATACAAAATTATCTATTACAGTAACGGAGGTACTCGGATTTGATGTCTGAAACTAAATTTTGTATGTTTTCAAACAATGCAATGGTATCGTCATCACGCATTACTTTGTCGAATCTGAAATAGTAAAACCATAGAAAAACATTAAAACACCGGAACCAAGTAAAATGTTAAAATAATAAATTTCTAATGGATAATAATTATATATGTGTCAATAATACCCTATATACACTAAATATTTTGACAACAATTTTGTATTAACGAGACTAGCCAAAATCTTTCCAGTATCTTTTCGAGTTTCAAAATTGTCAGGGTCTATCGCCATAAGGGTCATGGACACGACAAAGGTTACTTGATCGTGGTGCAGCAACGATTCTATGGTAGGTGTCAATAACTGATAACCTCCTGTTTACACGATTTAAACAATTTTATCGACTGAATTGTATACAAATAATATCAAACAACTAAATCGAAATAAATTGTACAAAACTAATACACATTATGTAGTATACATACATTAACTTCGCCGAAGGTTGAAAAATTAACGAGCAAATTATTACACTCGTCGTAAATATATTCCGCCGTCGGAATTTTGTCATCCGGAGTCGTACTGATCAAATGGGGTTCTTCTTCCTCGACGATTATTTCTTTGGCATCTAATGCATAAATAGTACAATATAATGAATATACAATACTGTATTAAGTACATTTTTATTTGATAAATTATGAATACAAATATTTATCGTTCATACCTTCCGGAGTCCAATATTTAGATTGCAAACATTTTACATTGTTCATCAACGGTTCCAAAGGCAATTCGTCCACAGAAGGTTGGGTTTTTAATGACTCCAAATGTTCGAGTACATTAGCCATATAAGTCTATAAATTATTAAATTATCATTGTAATACGACTAAAAATATAGGCGATATTTTGATTTTTATACTTTGGCCAACTTCGGACAAACAGATTTTAGTAAGGAACATAGACACAATACTTGAATATGACCGGTTTCTTTTAATAATTCATCTATTATTGATCGCATAGTTTTCTCTAAAAGAATTTCTTGATTATAAAGTTCAAAAATAAACCTATAAATAACCATTTCATAAAATAATAATAATAATAACAATATATATATATTATATATATATTATTTTAACTTTTAGCTACGTAACGAATATATTATTAACTAAAAACATACTTGCAGTTGCCCAAAATGTGCCTTTTATAATAGTGAACATCGATATACTGTGATGGTATCTTTAAAAATATGTATAATATTAGTACGTCCAAAAGATTAAAAAGTTAACATGTATATTTACTTCAGTGTTCGTTTTGTAACTATATAGTAAATTACGACACTGTGGTACTAAAAGTGTCAAAAATGTTTTTTTGGAATTAACGAGTTGTTTATTAAACCTCTGATTCTTGATCACCATAGCACATAATTTAGCATATACCTCGGTATAATCT